>ML220158.1:25001-40611 GCA_004786065.1 Ascodesmis nigricans | reverse complement strand
TCCCTCTCCTCCCTCTCCTCCAACCATGGCGTCCTCCCCAAAGCGGCCGGCGCCTCCAGGTCCGGTTGATCCCGCGTCGGCCTCGTCACACTCACCGTCGCTGAAAAAGCCGCGGCGCAACCCAGCGCTCTCGTGCCAGCTCTGTCGCATCAAGAAGATTAAATGCTCGCGAGTGTTTCCATGCTCCAACTGTGTGACGCGCAACGTCGACTGTGTTCCTCAGGACGGAAATGCGCTGTCAGAGCGAGTGTGGACTCCGAGAAGTCGAGGCGAGTCCGTCCGCGAGCCAGCTGCCGCGTCGCCGTTGGCCCTCGTTGCAACCTCGGGCCCAGCGACCACTACCACCATGACGCCGCAGTTCTACAGGTGAGTGGGGGATGAGTAGTCATGAGAGAAATGAGAGAGAATATAGTCTGATGGCAGCTGCGATAGATACCCCAATGAACCGTCGTCTTCGCGAACGCCATCCGCAACGACTCCCGGACCAGAGCAACAGCAGCAGCCGAAGCCCCGGAGGTCATACGAGTCGAGCTTCCGAGTGGACGGCGAGGATGGAATGTCAGCGCCCAGCGGCATTTGCGTGCTCTCAATGGTTGCGTCCCGTGAAGCCCAGATCCAGGACCGGGAGTTGAAGACGGCCGGGCTGCTGGAAGAGCTGCGATACTCTGAGCGGGCGCCTGTTCCACCGCCAATAGAGCTCGTCAGCCGCAGTGATCCTCCTCCTCCTCCTCCGCCGTCGAAACTGCCGCCGTCATCACGTGATGCCATCTCTCCGTTCGAGGTCAATGGAGCACCGCCACACCCCGTTGCCTCCCCGCCCGGCATCATGGACAATCCCTCGGCTCCCCGCACCATCGCTCCTGCGCGTCATCGCTATCATGAAAACTCACTCTCCAGGGTGTCCATCTTTGAGCCGCTGAAACACCAGTCAATAGACCGCATGCTGGCTCGTCTGCCCCCAGAGAACGAGGCCATGATGTTGCTGGCAAACTACTTTGATCTCATACATCCCATCCACCCTATTCTTCATGAGTCCACTGTATACAATCAGTTCAAGGAGGTGTACGCATACGCCAGCAGCTACAGCTCGCTCGGCACAGAAGCCCTGGCAGGGACACTGGCGATTGTGTGCACCGTTCTGGCCATTGGCGCGTACTACTGGCAGCCGGGAAAGATGGGCGCCCTGGACTGGAGCTCGCAGACTACAATGCACATGAGCAAAAAGTTGGAAACAGCGGCGATTGATGCATTGTCGGTGGCCAACTTTATGAGCTGTCCCACGCTCGAGACGATGCAGGCGTGTGTGCTCCTCCCGTTGATCCAGCATTCGAGCGATGCAGACTCGTTCCGGAATATGTCCGGGGCGGTTATTCGGATGGCGCAGTCAAGGGGATATCATAGGCTGGGACAACAGCCGTTGCCGGATGAGAATCGGATACTGATTGAATGCCAACGGCGGCTGTGGTGGTATATTGCCTCTGCAGATTGGTATGCCCCTCGTTATGTTATTGTATTTCTGAGCTAACCTAATATCAGGCTTGATGCATCCCACGGTGGTCCTCTCCATGGCACCTATGCCATTCACCCATCCCAAATTCGCTGCACCTATCCCACTCACTGTGATGACCACAACCTTACACCCTCTTCAGCCTTCTCCAAAGACCTCTCTATTCCAACATGCACAACCTACTTCCACTACCGCCTCCAACTCTCGCACATTGCTCGTGACTTTATCGACCTCCTCCCATCCCTCTCCCTCTCCTCCCCGCCACCCTCTACTTCCCAATACTCCTCCTCGCACTCACCCCCCTCCCAGTACCACCCGCACCGCCCCAATCCCCAACACCCACCCCGCCACACCGAAGACTACGACTCCCTCCTCACGCTCGACTCGCACCTCCGAAATCTCCTAAAATCCCTCCCGCGCTTCCTCCGCCTCGACCACCACTCCCTCTCCACCACGACCGACCTAACTCACCACCGTCCCTACCTCACGGCCCAACGCATCCTTCTTAACCTCGGCCTCCACTCCCTCCTCCTCCGCCTGCACGCCCCCTTCCTCGCCCGCGGCACCGACGAGCCGCGCTACGCATACTCGAAAATGACCGCCACGAGATCCGCCCACATCATCCTCTCCCTCTACCGCCGCATCCTCTCTCCCCCCTCACCAACCACCAACGGCACCACGAGCAACACCAGCAACACCGATGCAGCAACAACCCAACTCCTCACCGCGTTTCTCCCCCAGCAGATCAAGCAGTGGATCGGAATCGGAACGCTGCTGCACGCGGCGGTCGTGCTCGCGGTTGACACGGCTTGTAACGACGAGGAACCGTACTCGGAGGAGACGCGGAATGCGGTTGTTGAAGCATGTGGGCTTGTGGATGGTCGTGGGAGTGACGGGGATGCGGCGCTGGTGAGGAGGGTGCTGGAGGTGGTGGTGAGGTGGAAGGAGGTTGTTGGGCGGTGGAAGGAGGAGGGAAGGGGGGGGAGTGAGGGCGGTGCTGCGGGGAAGGGAGCGGAGGAGGAGAGCGATGGTGCTACTACACCGCCGCAGCAGCAGCAGGGGGATTATGCGCAGATTCAAGGGGAGTATGGGAGGAGGGGGAGTGCGCCGGTGGGGAAACTGGAGAGAAGTGGGCGCGAGGACTGGCAGCAGGGACGGTTGGCACAGGAGTTGGTGGAGTGGGGGGTGGCGGGGGGCGCGGAATGGTGGGAGTGGGCGGGGTTGGTGAAGGATGTGGAGGCAGTGGTGGGGAGGGAGAAGGGCGTGTGGATGTTGTAGTTGTTGTGTGCTGCGGATTTTGCTGCTGTCGTTTCGCTTTGTCTGCTTCTTGCTGTTTTGAGTCGTTTTCTTTTTGTTTTCGCTTCTTCGTTGGTCGGTTTTTCATTTCATTATTGTACGTGATTCCCCCTGGCCGTTTTACATCTTCTGTTTCTTCTCATCCTGTTTTGTTTGGTTCTTCTTCGTTGGTTTCGCACCTGCATACTGTCGTTAATACTCCCTCCCCATTTGTCGCCCGCATGTCTCTTGTCTCTTGTCTCTGTCTGTCTGTTGATTCGTTTTCTCTATCGAATTCCCCGTTTTCCTTTCTTCGTATTGGCACTGTTCTGGCTGGTTTCATTTCCTCATTTCTCCTCATCTTCGTTCGTCGCATCTCATTCACCAGAGGATCGTTCTTGTTCGTTTCATTTCTCCTTTTTTCTCCCTCATCTTCATTTTCGTTTCTTTTCATCTCCAGGAAAAACGGCGTTTTTTTTGATACTGTTAGTCATTTTTCTGTGCGATGGTATTTTAACTTTTTGTTGGTTTTTTTTTTTTTCTTGGACTCGTATGTTCGATGGGGCGTCTGTGATGCTTTTTTCCCTCTTTTCCCCTTTTCTACTTGGTTCTCATTTCTTTGGGAGCTGAGTTTACTGGTACATGTGAGAGGTTTAGTGAGTGAGAGAGAGAAATGGCACTATTGAGTTGGGGTTAGTTGTGAATGGGTGCTCTGGGAATGTGGAGGACTCGGAGGTGGGTAGATAGAGTACGGAATGGAATGAACGTTGGAAAGCTTTGAAAGTTGGGAATTAAGAATTTGGATTCCATTCAGGGATGCAGTGCAGTGTGTTTGTGACTCGAATCCAAATGAGAGAGTCAAGTTTCGTCATTCATCAAGTCATCCAGGCCTTGTCAATCAAGAATTCAAATATCGTGCTGTAATCCTCAGGCTTCCTCTCAAGCGACGTTTACATGCGGACCAGCTAGAACCCTATTCCGATCCATCCACAAGTCTTGGGCGCTGAAGCAAGGGGACTTTGTCTAGTTTGTTTTGTAGTTCCCGGTAATGCAATGCCATGAGAGGAGCACGGATCTGAACCACGGGCGGGGTTAGTCAATGCCATTAAGTCCCACACATCCGTGCAATGAGAGCACTAGTACCACTGTGGGAGTAAAGGAGCGTAGGTTACCTTACATGTAACTGCGCCCGACACTTGAATAATGTTACCTGGCCACGGTGTCAAGAAATGCAATAGTACAACCATATTCAATGATACTATATGTTGCTTGTTACCGCTACTCAACACTGCATTCACAGGTGCCGAGCCGGCTCAACCCTCAGAGTTCGAGTGTTCGAGTCCACGTTGGTATGGCATGAAAGCCGTCCCAGTTTTCACATGGGCACGTCCGCCCGTGGTTCAAAAGATTTGACATCAAGCGTACAGAGACACAAGATCTCAAATATTTACATAAGCCGTGCGGGACCCGCCATGGGTATGCCAATGTAGAGAGTATCCCCGGATCTTGAATTTGTTGTGGATGGATGATAAGACGTAATGTGTGATGGTTGGTGACGCGGAGGACGGGGGCACGGGAGAGGTGATCGTTTGGTTCCGCGTGGTGAATATGTCGGAAAACGCAGAGGTGCTTGGTTCTGGTAAGTGGTGGAGGAGGATGGTGTGTGTGGTGTTTGCTGGGTGCTTGAGATGGGGTTAGAATAATGGCTGATCGGGAGCGATGGATACTTATTGCTAATATGTTGTTTCTTTTTATCAATCTGACTGCTTGAAAGCTACCCTGTACTTTAATCGCAACCTTCATGGAACGCGGCATGGGCTTCTTCACCACCCAGGTTATGATTACCATGCTCTTGAGTCATTGTATCAACCATTCATAAATGCGCAAGGTTTGATACTGATATCTACGGTCATAGAACGATGAAAACGAGGCTTCCCGTCCGCTCAGCCATATCTAAGCATCGTATCGCCTGGTTAGTACTGCAGTGGGTGACCATGCGGGAATCCCAGGTACTGTAGATCAAATTATTTTTTTCTCCCCCCTCTTCCAAGTTCTTGTCGTCGTTTATTATTTCCCCTGAATCAATGACGGCGATAGGTGATGAATGTTCATCCGATCTCCAAATTTTGTCGACGAGTGGTGCACGAAAATCTATCTAGTTGAGCTATTGTTTGACATCGACAGATTGGTATGTTATCCGCTCCCATCATTCAAGGTCGGATCTCCGACTGACCCAAACCCCCATTATTGGGTTCCTCAACACTTCGACTCGCCCAGATCCATCCTATAACGATGGACATACCGCAGCCCCAGCGAGTGATTCCCGGGCTTATCATCATTACATCCCAATCTATCGCAGCGAGGTTCCTCCAGGTTTCGTTCCAAGCCGGGCGGATTCTGGTTGAATTTTTGTTGGTGGAGCTGGAGGAAGTGGAGGATTGTGGATAAACTTTGTTGTCATCAGCATTGTTATCAATAATCCCCAGGTAGTCGTTGACTCGATGCAGTGTACGGATAACTCTCGATACCGATGAAAATACTGATACCACATCAACTAATAGGTTCAATATGGGTTCGTTTATTCATTAATTCATCATCTGTCAACTATAATCATTTGATCTGAAATCATAAATAACCCGCAGCGACGTCCTAGCGAATCCCAACCTCCTGCAACACCTCGATCAGCACCATCAATCTCAATCACCGAACCCGGGAAACCATGCGCTCGACTCCCCATAGTTTATTTCTTCTCTTCCCCTCTCCAGTTCAGCTCTTTCTCCTTATGTTCACCACCAGTCTGCGTCGCATAGTTAATGTTGCTGTAAAGGTTGTTGAACTGATCGGTATCAATTCCAGCAAACATGAACGCCTCACCACCGGGCATCATGATATTCGTAGTGAAATTCTCTGTGATGTCTTTGAGTGCACTATTTCCTTGGAAGACGCTGTTCCCTGCGAACCGATTAGAGAGCATGTAGTTTTCTAAGAGATCTTCCAGTAAACCCTCCACATTCCTCCGTTTGACTTTGATTGTCGCACCATAGCCGTTTTGTTCATCGTTTTCTTTCAGTCGCTCGATATGGAGTTCACCAGAAGCGTCTTTTTGTGGTAAGATGGAAGATGACAACAGGGTAAGGTCCCAGACTCCCGCATTGTCAGCCGAGAGTGCAAAGACGTACTTATACTTTAAGGAGAGAATGACTTCGTGGGAGGTATACCAGGGTTGGGTATCGTGTCTGGCGGGGACACCTTCGATCGCGATATTCTGCAAGAGGGACTAGGGAAAAAACTCCAGCCCCGGGGGTGATGGTAATGTCGACATCTTTCTGGTCGCGGGCGTTGTTCCGGAACGTCTGAAGACAAAAATTCAAGCATCCAGGGATCCCGTTTGAATTGGGTTGAATCGGAGTGACGGAGAAATCGAATCTTCGAGGGATAAAGTATCGCGGTGTTTTCTCGGTCGTAGCTTCCGTAATCTGATCGATGGAAGGCAAAGTTTGTGTGATAGAGTAGCCAAGAACAAAAGGATTTTCCTTGGTAGGTAACCCCGGGGCGCTTTTCATTGAAGTGAAGTACGAATCGATTGAGCCCAGAACGCCTTGTGTCGTTTTCAAAATCTTTGCTTCGATGCCGGGGGGAGGGTGCATCCGGAAGGTGCTCGCAATCTGAGTACTCTCGAAGAGACAGAAGATTGACGATGCAAGAAAAACGCGGAGATCTACTGCTTCCGGCTGACTATTAATTTCCGCCAACGCCCGGAAGCCTTCAATCGCCTTTTGAGAGATAGTGACCGGATTTTTCGAATCGTTCACAGGTCCAAGGATTTCTAAGGCAATTTTAGCAAGTCATTACTAGTGGACCGTTTGTAGCAGGTTACCTTTCATGATATCCATCGGCTTAGATGTTGAAAGATCCGCTTCAAAAGTGAAGAACCAGTCATTCACGTTTACAACGTCAATATCTCCGTCGTCATCCATGTACTAGACATAACTATCTGGGGTTTCAGCAGCTTCATCGCGGATGAATGTGAACTTCAACTGAACAGTCCGGTATTTTCCAGGGATGAAAACGACTTCAGGGCACTTTACGTGACCCATGGTTCCTTTCCGTTCCTCGGGAGGATACACTTTGCCTTTCTTTGAGACACGGGGCAACAGGATGTGAAGGTCATGGTTGATGAGGTGTTTTGCCGGTTTCCGTATGGTTCCGTCGGGGTCGGTGACTTCTCCGGGGGCCGGGAAATCTTCGTCGTCGGCTTTGGTGTCGTAAAGAAGTTGAAGTTGTTTCTGGATCGTGGCCTGCGATATACCGATGAGAATGTCGTAGTCGGGGGCTGCAAAAGGGTCGAAGGGAGTGCCGGATGGAGACATGTCGTACCGTATCGATACAGGAAGAAGAGCTGTGGTGTAGTAAGGATGAACCGTGAAGAGTGATGGGAAATTTTCTCGAGGTGATGACTCGTATTTTAAAATCGAGCTTGTTCATCCCAAAGAAGCTAATACTCATGGGGCACAAAGAGATGCGCTCTTTCTTGTTTCAGGCACACTCAGCTGCTCTGCTAACCATACCCTGAGATGCCGATTCAGCTGGGCTGAGAATTTCATTTGCATAACTGCGTGAAATGGACGGTCTAGATGAGTTGCTGGATCCGCAGGCAATGAATCGGGAGCCTGAGACTCGGTATCCCAGGTGATCATTACGCTATAAACACTATCAGCTACTCTAATGGGAGGTACTGTACGATTGAACGGCCCACATATATAATTAGGAATCCTCTCCTTGGGCCAATCGAGATGTACGTGGCGTAAATAGTGTCTGATGTCGAGGGGTCACCAAATGTAGTGGGCAACCAGCTCCGTGAATGAGCGCGTCCATCCTGTGCCCAGCTGTCGTTGGTGGGGGCCAAGTCGATGATTGGAGGGATAGAGAAGATATAAAGAGGATGATGATGGTGAGCAGGGGTAACGGGCAACTGAGGAGCTCATCATGTGAGGCGAGTGATCCCACTCGAATGGCATCTCCAACAATCCCCCCCAACTTCTCAACGCCTCGATTCCAAAGCCTTCTCGCCACGCTCCACCTACAATGAGTTTAAGATCCCTATGGCTGTGGAATACTATGTGCTGATTCTTTGACAGGTCCTAGTAATCTTGTCGGACTCGCTCTCTTGCCCTCCCCCGGCCCAGGCCCAGCGAGTGGATCTGCTCCCCTGGAGCCGCGCCCCCCGAATCCATCGATGAGAACACAGCTCCACCAAATGATATGCCTCATCCCACCTCAAAGGTGATGCTCAGTGTCTGCTCCGAACTTTCCGAGCACTGGTGCTGTCTCCTTTTTCGATGCGAATCATAAATTATGCTTGTTGCATGATAATGATGGACAACCAATGCTGTTTTCTGGAAGCGGCGATGATGTATGTTTTCGATCAATACCTCAATACATGATAAATAGGTTGTAATCGCTGACAATGGATGAAAGAGGCTCTACTTCCTTACTCATGCCTAGGGCCATCGTGAGGGATGGCATGCCATGGACATCACGCCAGAAGATGCAAAACACAAGATCGCCGCTTTCGATGCTGTGGAGAAGGACACGATAATCTTCCTGGCGGTTGTCGTCACAGCTCCAGATGGCATGAGTACTCTTCATCATTGCAGTCTCCAGCGGTCTGAACTATCTTCCGAGAAGATGTTGGCCGGCTTGAAGCTTGAAGGTAGATCTTTATTAGCCCATCGGTCACTCATATACTAAGCAAGTCTTTGAAGATTTCACCTGGAAAGCTATCGCAAACAATATTGGCAATAAGCGCGTTACAGAAGTCTCTCTTCTGGTAACAAAATCGACTCTTATTGCTGTCGGGACTGGCGATACCGATAATCTCACTGCGTCTCACTATTTGGTGAATCCCAACGAACTCGAACATCCGTGGGTGGATGTACTTATGCCGGCTACGGGTGAGAGTGTACTTCAACTACAAGGAGCAGCGCTGCCTGCTTCACCCGGTCAAACCGCACTCTTCACCCTTTTTCAAGACAAGGGAAAGAATCCCAGGATCATCGCCGACGTCACCTCGATGGCACCAGGCGCAGTCCCAGAGAGGAACCACGACTATCGTATTCTCACCAACCGTATTGGCAAGCCTAAGTGTATCGCATCTAGCTTGAACACACAGAGGTACGTTTATATCCGGTAGATCATGAGCATGACATGGACTCACCTGAGATGCAGATATACAGACCTCGTCGTTGCCGGCAGCAAGGGCATTGGATTTTACAATTGCGCCAAAATCGACAAAGAGCCAACAGTTGTTGATGCCCTCCAAGGAATATCCTTCAAGCAAGTTGTCTGCAGCGAATTTGGAGCAGTAGGGAAACCGCAGAGTATTATAAACACCTTAGCTGTTTCAGACGACGGCAATCTCTACTTTGTTGAAGGAAGTCGTACCTACAAGGGGAACACTATCAAACTCGAATGTTCTGGGATCCCCATCCGCTTCGACGCCAATATGATCTCGGCTCAATTCAGTGGCGCGATGGACGCAATCGATCCGCTCTCCGCTCCGATTCGACGAATCAGTCTTCCAAAACATAATAATGAAGACACGATACCGGTCTATGAGGTGCACACGAATCAGCGGATCCAGCACCGACTCAGCAACCAACCTTCCACTGAAGATCTAAGAAGCTCACGCGACTCTCACGGTAATATGTTGTTCGACTCGAAAGCCGATTTTGTAGGCCAAGGAGCAACTTCAAAGCCCCAACTCAGCGTTTACGGATGTTGAGAAATCTTGGACGATTAATGAGCATGGAAAATTCATTGAAACGGCCAGTGAATGGATGTCAGACGCCGTGGAACAAGTTGAGAAGTTTCTGGGAGAAGTCATTGAGTGCTTGAAATCCGCAGTTAAGGGGATCGTGAAGTTCGGGATACGCTTCACTCGCGGCGTAGCAAAGTTCCTCATCATGATCGGTGGAAAGCATATAGAGTTTCTAATTGATACTGTCTCCACATTGGTCAGCACCGTTGTTGGAGCGCTTGCGGCGACGCTTGGTACGGCGTTAACGTTTGTCATGGAGTTCTTTGGCATACTTCCGGGCCCGGATGTTGTTGCGGAGAATCAGCAGGCTTTCATCGGCATTGCCAAATCTATGATGTCACGAGCCGAGCTCTTTCCCGAAACGAATAAGCCGAATTTCGAATTAGGCATTGGGATGTTAGAGGATAGACTCCGAACGGTCATCGACGACACGCGACCACCTCTGATTGTTCTCTCGGCCTACGACATCTTTATTAAGATTGTGCAGCAATTCCGCGCCATCGTCGAGCAACCGATCAAGATCCCGTGGATCTCGAATCTGTTCAAGCTCAAGACAGGTCAAGAGTTCACCATTCTCAATGTCGGAACATACATCCTGTCGGTAATCTTCACCGTGGTTTCGGAAGGAGCTTCGAAAGCAAAGCAGCTTGCTCGATTCCTCGGGTGTATGGAGTCGATCACGGTTTCCAACGTGGATCTGAGGAAGCCGCTCGGGCTCATATCAACAAATCCGTTTGAACAGGAACTCGAACGGCAGTCCAGACAACAAACAGAAGGGTCGCTCTATCTTCAGAGCAAACCAGAGACGTCCTCTCCTTCCTTCTGTTTACAGTCCAACACGGACGAGTCGAGCCATTACGAGGTAATTTCTTGCACCCACGCAGATAGTTTATAACCCCATGCTAACGATCTTTAGGGATGGGAGTGGTGGAGTCAATTCTCAACCGCCATTATACACATCAGTCGTTCACAACTCATTTTAGTGGAAAGTCTGCTTCAACTCAGCGAAACCAAATACCTGGCCGATAAGAAATCGTTTGACGCCTCTCTGGATGCAGGAGGAGTATCAGCACCCCCAAAACACTTCATTCCGGAAAGGGGAGAACTCGCAACAACCATCCACATCATTCAGTTCCTTCTCTCAGTAGGAAACACTGCTGGACTTATCACCAATGTCATCGTCACCTGCAATGCACCAGGACCGGAGTGTGGCCGGGTATGTTTTCTATGCCGTTTAACCTTCTAGATCCTAATAGCCCCTGGGACATCTCCGCTAATTTAAACGTTTCCCATATGCTGTATGAACACCGCATCCGTGCAAATTTTCCCCCGTCGTGAGACCGATTTGTGGGCCGGGCGACCTGAAAGGATGCTTCCTTCTCATGGAGCGAAATACGCTCAAAATGCGTCCCTAAACCCCACTCTCGTCTCGAAGAAGCGATATGTTCTACTCCTACACCAGAAAAACTGCATGCGCAATGTGACCATCACACACGATTGATTGTTTGATTGACTTCATTTAAGCGCATGCGTCCCGTTGGGATATGGCGCGATAACTACTTACAGCCTTCCTCACCACCCCCTCCCCATCAATTCATTTCCTTCTCTTTTCTAGATGCATTAATATTCTTCCACTTCCAACCCTTGTTCTCGCCATCCCATCGCCCTTGCAAGGGATGCCATTTGAGCCGAGCTCAGGTTCTTATAAGACTGAGCTCATTCTCTCCTCTTTCAACTCTTTATAGTGAACACCATCTCTCTCCGCCCCTTCACCTCCTTCTCCCACCGTTCCAGCTTCATGCTCCTCCGATCCCTCCCACCCCCATTGTTCAAAACTTTCATTCTCCCGCCGCCTCTTTTCTTCGTTGTTGCGTGCTTTCCCAACGTCTGTAGATTTTAGGAACTCGAGGGTGGCCGCTGTGGCCCTCGGCTCTGCAAATATAGAAGAGAGTGCGTGTGTCCTTGTAAGCCTAATTTGTTCAGATCCTTCCATAACCTTTCTTGTTGTCTTTTCCAGTGTCTCCATTCTTTAAAGGGGTGAATACGGTTTTTTGGGGGGGCTTTACACCGATGAAATGAAAGTTGAAAGTTGAATTGTGAAGTCACTCATGCAGGATCACTCGAATCACCGACATGCTCAAATGTGCTCTGCACACTTTTTGCTCTCTGATCATGACAGCGGCGCGCTTCACTTTACCTTGTAAAATACTATCCCCGCTGTTCAGTGTTTTCATTGCCAGGAAACTTGAATGAAATCATCATGACCCATTCTCGCAAACGAAGCCGATACCTTCCATCTCGTCAGGAATCACCTAATCACGATGCTGGAGTTACTGCCGCCATATAAACCCCACCTCACGTCCATTCTGGTTCCTCACAGCTCCGTCCACATTCACCACTGCAACTTCTACTACAGAAGCGCACACCGGCCTGATTCTGAACATTCGTGAGAATGGATACACCGACGACGAGGATCAAGTGTCTCCACTTTGGAGCATTCCGACAATCCACGCTGGATTTGGATGCTGGGAAACATCCTTCAAGTTGTCTCAACTCGGCTGCTTCAAAGCGCATGGTGACTTCCCGGGCCCTAGTAGCCGAACATGAGCGCCGATGGCTCCTCCCTCGAAACCTTCACGTGTTCGGGTCCCCGCTACAAGAGCGTTTACTATGGACACAACCGCAGCTCGGCGTTCAAGAAAGAATATTCCTCGCGGGCTTTTGGTGGAGGTCTCTCCAGCCCCTGGAATGAGTTTTTGTCCAACTGGGACCGCACTTGCGAGAGGAATCATGTGGCGAGACTGGGAGGAGACTATAGCATCGCGCGCCCTCTTTAGTATCATTACACCCTGGAAGTCATTTGGGGGCGTAAGCCGCGCTCCCGCGTCCGAGAGAGCTGAAAAGGTTGTAAAGTCGCTCAACATGAGCTTGGAGTTGTGGAAACTTCGCGGATATCTTGCTACCGCCAGTGATATGGGGATTGTCCTCGCCGGGGCTCCTAGAAGAGCATCAGTCGGTCAAGAAGGAGACATACGAGCGCGAATTCACAGTGTTGTGGAAACTTGCTCTTGATGTGGAAACGGCCCAACGGAGTTGTACAGAAGCAGGCGACTGATGCTGGAAGATCATGGTTCGTTGTCTTGCTTTCCAAACTATTGGGCCGGGAAGACGAGGAAGCTATCGGTTACCACCACGGAAGTGTCATCACCGTCACGGTCGCTGGTGGGGAGTGCCCAATTTCAGCAAAGGAGATGTATCAAGATCCCAGTATTCTCTCCAAGGAGAGGGGTTGGATGGAGCTGGTGGATCTTTCTTTGCTGTGGTGGCGAAATGGGTAGACCAAAATCATGGTTATCTTGCAACAGCGGCCGTGAGAGAACACGCATTGGCAACCAATACCACTGGTGTTGCGTCGTTCCTGGTCTTGGGCCCTCAGGCCGTAAATACGTGGAGGGATGAAAAGAAAAGTCCCAGGAATGGCACCAACCACAAGTACATTCCGACGACGAGACTTGGAAGAGCATGCTATCTGCCGTTGCAGGTGAGGTTCTTCGAATCATGGTATGGCTGGAGTCCCTTTGGTTGGGTAGAACTTGATCTCGTGTAGCAATGTATCAAACATACTTTTGCCCTCCCTATGAAAGATGCAGGTTTAGCCCGCTATGTGTCAAGGCGGAGTCTGGAAAATGACTAAGAAACGGGGAAGTAAATTACCTGCTTCTTGAAGGTTTGGTGGAGCGAACTTTGTGTAGCTTTGGAAATAGGTTGTTGCTGATCTGGATTACAGGAAGGCTATCAAATCATCATCTTCATTCTTCCATTGAACATCCTTTGGCGTAGTATGTAGAAGCATGCGCACTTAACCTCACTTCTGTTGCCTTCTCTGTTGACTCTGCTGGCAGTTTCAAGCTCGTCCAACGCTCCAAGGCATGAAGATCACGAGATCTATTTCTGCAGAACATACTCTTCCTATCCCATCATTCACAGTTTCCCATAACGTATCGCGGCGATGAGTACACTGAGGGCGGTTCCTTGAGCAAATTATCAGAGTACAGAAACGTGGGATTTATCTATTCCTGCCGGGAAACTATTAATACATTTATTCGAGATGCACCAATCATTGGCTAGGTTGATCTCATTATGGCAAATCTCGACTTTGTGTGTATTGTGCCCTCGATAGCCTGCTCGTAGAAATTTGAACTTGTTGGTACATGTACATAAGTCACTCTGGAACCTGTGAAGTAACGATATCTCAAGTTCAAGTTTACCTTCTCTCACCTCGCCTCCTGCATATCCACCCAACACTCTCGCAATCTCGTGCTCAACTCCTCGCCATCACCATCATCATAATAGTTATGCTCCACCTCCTCTTAATCGCCTTCCGCATTTCCTTGATATCCGCTACTCCGCTCTCTCAGCCCACCGAATCCGACTCCACGGTGTCCGTCTCCGAATCCAGCACGAACTCATCGCAGCTCACCATCAACAACGTTTTCGACCAGCTGAATGTTACAGCCGTTGATGTGGAAGTACAGCTTGCAGAGCTCCAAGAGCTTCAGAATGAACCTGGTTCCCAATCGATGGCGTTTATGGGGGGGACGCCGGTCTGGTGAGTGCATTGTCTCCAGCGTCGATGGGCTACAAACCGGATGTGAACTAGTACGATGAGCATGACGACAAACCTCCACACGAATCGTAATCTAATTACGATGCACGTGTGCTGCAGAGGTACTGATTTGCCATGTTAATCTCAGTCAAACCAATCGTGATTTAATGCCGAACTTCGATTATTACATGGTATGTATCCGCAGCCCTGGTGTTTGATTCTTTCTCTACTTTAGGAATCTAAACTTAATTTACCTAAAGGAAGCTCGCCGTCTCGTCGTAGCCCAAAAATACGTTACAGTCCAATGTCCGCAATGCGCTGGTCCGTTACCCCATCCTCCTAAGTCCAGGACACGCTAACGCCACCCCAGTGGCCGGCCGCTACTACTATTTTCCTCCCGGCGGATACCGTACCAAGAGTGCAATAATCTACTACTGCCGTGAACCTCTATTCTTTCCCCCCATACAGCCGTCTCACCGGTTTTCGCAACACAACTCGGAGCTGTAGACTGATGTCCGGATTTATAGAACAGCACACACCGGCACCGGCAACTGGCTCTACAATCCAGAACAGTTCCGCCTTCTAGGGGCGTTGGTTAATAAATTCACCGACCACGATTGACTGGGAAGGGTTAATTAGAGTGGGAAGATAGGGGTGTATGTATATATGGGTCCAGAAGGGAGGAGATGTCGCGGTTATTCATGTTGCAAAGTAGTAGTTGGGTGCGTCAAAGGGTGGGGGTAATGGATCGGGATATCTGGTGATGGTGGTACGGGAATATCAGCGATAATGATGAAGTATTCGAAAAACTTTCCACCCAATTGAGGGGGCCATGAGTCTTCCTTTATCCGCACCCCAAAAAATGAAAGCCAGGAGAAACTGGACATCGGGACAAAAGATGACCCGGGGTAGCAAAAGATTGATTTCGCCCAGGTTTGAACTGGGGACCTTCAGTGTGTTAGACTGACGTGATAACCAACTACACCACGAAACCTTGCTTATATGATGTAATTATGGTTATCTCCTCTCATCATGCTGTCATCTAAATCCGTCAAAGCCTCGTAGAGAGGGTGACACTGGAGCAGCGACGGCATGGCGCGACGCAGATGGGACCTGGAAGACCCAGGGCTGGACCTTGGGGAGGAATCAAGAAGCCATCGACGCTGAACTTCTCGCGATCGCAGAGACTCTGAAAACCACTTCAGCAAACGCAAGTCAACTCGACGAAATACGGATCTTCACGGATTCCAAGTTTGCGCTGGAACGGATCAAGTCGTTGGACCAAGGACCCGGTCAAGAGCTTGCCGACGAGATCCGGAGATGCTATGCTGCACTAAACCATAGAGGAGTGGATGTTCACCTACATTGGGTACCCGGCCACCAAGACATAGTTGGCAATGAA
>ML220158.1:0-22281 GCA_004786065.1 Ascodesmis nigricans | reverse complement strand
GGCGATCCTAAAATTCATCGAAGAAACGCTGGTGGGAAGACCAAAATCAGAGGACGAGGACAGAGCCGAAGAAGAGCGGGTACATGAGGAATGGGGGTGGGAGAAAGAGTATGGAGTGGAGGAGGATATGAGCACATAGTAAAGCAAGAGAAGAAACGCCGGTGGGCATAGGAGAGTCTAAGTACACCGCAGTTTACCGCAGTGTACAGCTCAAAAGGCGGCCACTGCAAAGGCAACAAGGTCGGCGAGAAAATGGTTGAAAAACGGATGAAACAGAGTTTTGAGTAGATGCAGTATAACACTGCGGAAAGGGGACGTTTTTGTATGTTAGTTCTCGCGCCATATCCCAAAGGGACGCATGCGCCAAAATGATTACAATCAATCAATCAATCAAAGCCTCGTAGGGGGACGTCTGTATGCTAGTTTCTCGCGCCATATCCCAAAGGGACGCATGTGCTAAAATGATTACAAACAAACAAACAATCAAACAATCAAAGCCTCGCACAGCGACACCCATTGGCCCGTCGATAAAGGTAGCTGGACTGCGTGAGGCCCCCGGCCTGCTCACACACAAACAACGAGTGTATGCAATACGGGCTTTAAGACTACCAGCCGACCACCCGTTGAGTCACCTGATGCCTCCGGAAGTCTATGGGCTACGGAAAAGAGCCAGAACACTTGGAGACATCCTCCGCAGGAGAATCGAAGAAGCAGCCTCGATAGACATGGGAGCAGAAATGACACTGAGCCGGTTTACGCAGCCAGGGATCCCTAAAGACTGAGTCGACATCCTAGATACAGACAAAGCAATACTCAAGGCCAACCATTACGATTATACATCGGCGGAGACATTGACTATCTGGACAGATGGATCCCGCAACTCCGAGGGACGGATCGGGGCAG
Organism: Ascodesmis nigricans; assembly: GCA_004786065.1. Lineage (NCBI taxonomy): Eukaryota > Fungi > Ascomycota > Pezizomycetes > Pezizales > Ascodesmidaceae > Ascodesmis > Ascodesmis nigricans. Next base: position 21,378 of record ML220158.1, on the reverse strand, counting down.
CCACAGTACGATGTAATGACTATGGGAGTTGGATTAAGAACCAATGGTTCTTAGGAACAACAAAGGAAGTGTTCGACGCAGAGCTACTAGCCATCTCAGAGGCGCTATGAGAGGCCCTTCACCTCCAAAAATCGGAAACATTCACCATCCTCAGAATCTTCTCAGACTCCCAGAATGCATTGAGGAGGTTAAATTCGGAAGAAATTAGACCGGGTATGCTTGCAGCGGAAGACATCAGAGACCACCACCGAAAACTGGTGGCAGCGGGAGTAGAAGTCCACTACCACTGGGTCCCTAGTCACCGAGACGTAACGGGAAATGAAACTGCGGACTCGGCAGCCAAAGAAGCGGCCTTCATACAAAGAAAGCAAGAGAACGCGAGGCGATTTGAAAATACGTCACTCACACACATCAAGCGTAGAGCAAAGGAAACAGCATCGAAGGAGCCGGAACTAGAGCTCAACTCAAATGGCATCCCTCGCCAGGGCGAAGGGATGGCGAGAACAAGGGTTGAAAGTGGACGAAACCAATGTATAGAATAAACCAATGTAATGGAAGCAATGGGGTGGGGGAGGGAGGAGGCTTGTAGAGTAGTTGTCGCGCCATATCCCCACGGGACGCATGCGCTAAAATGAATACAATCAATCAATCAATCAATCAAAGCCTCGCACTCAGCCCGGAGAATGTGAAGAAAATACAGATCGCTGTGGTTCAGGCAATTATGTTATATGGCTCAGAGTTATGGTGGGCCATGAAGCCCAATGACTCACGAGTATACGATATACAAAAACTGATCAACAAGCAAGCTCGAGCAATCACAGGTGCTCTCCGAATGACACCAATAGGGCCGTTGATATCAGTAGCGGGGCTACGTCCAGCGCAGTTCTTACTCAACCGAAGACAACGGAGATACGCATCACGGACCCTTGGGCTCCCGTCTAACCATCCAATGAGGTTCCTCATACCACCGGACATACCGCCCAACGAAAACTCACAAAACCGTGGGGAGACTTCTACGGAGCATAATCGAGGCAGCAGCTACACTAGAAGCCGGGGTCGAAATAGTTCCCGACAGAACCATAGAGCCGACCATTCCAAAAGACAGGATACACATTGCCGATACCGAAAGAGAGCCTCAGCCATAGCATCACAACATACAATCTCACCGAGAGCAACTATAATAATCTGGACGGAAGGATCACGTAACCCTGAAGGAGGCATGGGGGCAGCCACAGCGGAACTGGACTCCGAAGGACAGTGGCAGACGAGACTATGGAACTTAGGGTCGACAAAAGAGGTCATCGATGCTGAACTATTAGCTATATCCGAAGCCCTACGCTACGCTCTACAAAACGCCTTGGAAAACAGAGAAGGAGACTTGGTCGATACACTCAAAGTCTTCACGGACTCCCAAAGCGTCTTGAGAAGGATCCAATCAATGGAACCAGGACCAGGGTCCAATTTCGTGGAAGATATCAGAGGACACCACCGAAAGCTGAAAGAGGAGGGTATAGACTCCCACTTCTACTGGGTCCCAGGGCACCACGGTATCGAAGGAAATGAGGTTGCAGACGAAGCTGCAAAAGAAGCCTCCAGACAGAGCCAACACAAGAACGCGAGGCGCTTCGGGGCGACCTCAATCACCCACATTACTCGAAGACTGAGAGAGAGAACGGAGAACGAAGAGAGAGAATGGGTAGCCAAAACATGCGGGAAATACTACCCGCAACGATTCAAACTCCCCCAAACTCGGAAACCTGACCAAACAGGAATGAGAACCTGTAAAAGCCTCGCAAGCAGATACTTCAGATTCGCTATAGATAAAGGCTTAACCGAGGAATACTTAAACTCTCGCTTGTCGGCCATCATCTCTTCTATCTTTTCATCCCTCTTCATCCTCTCGCTTACGAAGACGTTCGAAACCACCTTGGCTATCACCCAACGGGCTCGAACAGCATCCACCGAGGCTAGACATCTCGGAGGTCGAGCTTTCGGTCTCCACCATCCGTGGAGAGAAACATTACTTTATACGCATGTTTTTCTGGCGTAGTAGTAGAGCCTGCCTCTTCGAACGTATGGTCACAGCGTCAAACTAACTCCATGACTGTTTATGACACCGGTGAGTAGGCAGGGCCCGGGCACAAATCCACTGAGGATCCTTCGTATAAATACCGCAACGTTGACGCCAAAGATACGAGTTCTGGAATGACACCGCAACCCCCTTCGACTTCGGGCTTGACACCACAATCTCCCGCAACTTCTGGGATGACACCGCTACCCCCTTCAACATCTGGCTCCATATCCCAACCCCTGACAAGGCGTGAGCTTCGACAACTGGCGAAGCAATAAAGACAAGCCGAGCGAGAACCCCTCACTCCCGAGTTTTCCATCGCAATCCTCGAAGCCCCTCGCCACGGGTATCATGGATATACTGTTGACCTATTGCGCTTCATTAAAGAAGTCAAACGCGCGACCAGTACCCGGTATGTTTCGATGGAATATTGTATCGTATCGACCGGCGACCTTGCAATGTATCGAGTAACGCTGTGCTCTGAGGTTTCCGCTGGGAGTGGAGCGTAACACAACAGACAAGTCATGGTTACTCGCTCCGATCCCAATCATCGGCGTACGGTTGCCAGGTTCCACAGTGAAATCTGTCTGTGGTAACGCGAAAGATATCGTTGCAAGGTCATCGGTCGTTACAGTATAATGATACTTATTTCAACGCTGATGATAATATTCAGGACAAGTATAGATACGTTATGACCGAACGGTAACAATTTGGGCAGACGATCCGGCCAAAGTCAACATCCCCGGCTGGCTCATGGGCCATTGCCGGACACTCAAACACCGCTTCACGCACGAAGTTGTGGGGAAACTTGTTTTATCGGGCGAAAAATGAATCCAACAGGCCTCATTTTGGCAGTCGGTATCACACATGATGGCTAACATGCTACAACAACGGCTGGCCAGGTGGTCGAGGAAATTCCAGGCACAATTTTGTTCTTAGAGCACAGCCACACTGAACTCATGGTTAATACGAAGTTTTTTTTGTCGGCCCTGGTGTCTCAAATGAGATCACCCGCCGCCTTGAGGGAGCTCTTAAAGATGAGTCATGCCAACTGCGATTCGTCGTTAATTGCACCGGGCTCAGGGTGGTTTACAAAGAACTATCCATGGCCGACCCCCATAAAAAAGGAGAGCATTTGCCCAACTAGGATTCCTCCCGATCTTACAACTGCGTTCACTGAAAAGAGAAAGGTGGCCGCTAAAGTAGAGGTTGGCGGGCAAAGAAGCCCAACATCTCTCAACCCCGACGCCCTAGAAGAGGGCCTACCCATTCGCGTATTTAAGGGAATCTGTAGGAAGTGACGAGGTTGAGTTCGTTCATAAAAGAGCCCAGAAAGAAATGTTCTGACACAATCGAGTGACCGATTTCCCAATCCGTTCCGAGGACACAAGACAAAAAGTGATTTCGCCCAGGTTTGAACTGGGGACCTTCAGTGTGTTAGACTGACGTGATAACCAACTACACCACGAAACCATGTTGTTCGATGCCATTTTCCTTGTATTTGTGTCACCAAGCTAGAGTCAATATCAAGGGGTACACTTTTTTTTTTGGCGGGAAAGACTACCCTCATAGATTCAAGCTCCCCCGCACTCGAAAGCCAGATCCAACAGCAGTGAAAGCCTGCAAAAGCCTGGCGAGTAGATACTTCAGATTCGCCACAGACAAAGGATTGACCGCAGAATACTTGAAACGAATAGGAAGAGCCATAAGCGACGAATGCTGGTGGTGCGGAGATCCTTGACGGAACCGGGAACACCTCTTTAAAGAATGCAGACATTGGAGAAGACAACAGGAAAAACTGTGGAAAGACCTAAAGCAGGTCGGCCTTACAAAAAGGCATGCACTCTCCACTATCTTCGCGGAACGGAAGGCCACAGCGGCTATTCTAAATTACCTGGAGACGACGAAAATGGGGAAGATACAGAACGACTCCAAATTAAGAGAGGAAGAAGAGAGAAGGGCCGAAGGCTAGGGGTGGGAGCAGCACGAAGAGGGAGGAGTTGAAATGGAAGAAAGAGGGGAGTAGGAGGTGCCGAGAAGAGGGAGCGGAGAGAGTAGAGGGCGGAGAGAGCGGAGAGCGGAGGGGCGGTGACATACACAATAATGGAAAGGAAGAGGAGAGAACGTGCTTAGCAGCCCGCTAGCACAACTCAAAAGGCGGCCATCGCCAGCGCGAAGGGTCGGCGAGAAATAGGGTTGACAGTGGACGAATTTCTATGTACGCAGAAGGCCTAAAAGAAGCAGAATCATAAGGGAGGGGGAGGGCGGAAGCTGTAGAGTAGATGACGCGCCATATCCCAATGGGACGCATGCGCTTAAATGATATCAATCAATCAATCAATCGTGGTGGTAGATTTGTTTTTAAGTTCGTGGTCTGTGTTTGGAACGGTTTAGCGGGCTGGCGAGAACGAGATCCCAGGCAGAAGACACGAGATTGGAGTCAAGTAAAGACGACACAAAAGAAAATAGGTGGAAGACAGTAAGGGGGAGAGGAGAAGAGGAGAGAGAGATGGGGGGAGAGGACTGGGAGAAAGAGGGCACAGAGGGGGGGATACAGAGACACCGATCACTGGAACAACGTGAGGATGCGTGAACTCAACGAAGGAGGCTTGGATAATCGTGATGTGGGGTAAATCTGGTGTATTCATGCCCTGCCATGCTATACTCTAACTATCCTGTATCCCGTATCCCTCTTTCGCTCGCTCTAATCCAATGCTCGCTCGATACTCCCGCCAAAACGTCATCGCAATCTTCCCTGCTCCTCCTCCTCCTGCTTCTCCTCCTGTTCATTCGATCATCTCATACTCGGTTGGTAGGTAGAGGTAGTGGTGGCTTCGCTTCTCGGTGATTGTGTGATTGTGTTGGACCGGTGATTACAGTCGTGGCATAGTCTGTTAACACACACACGCATGTGTTCAGCCCCAAGATCGCGAAATAAGAACAGTATAAGCGTGCCATTATAAATTGGAAGGTAGCAAAGCAAAGTGCGGAACAAACGATGAAAAAATTCTAGACTGGGAATAGGGGAGAAAGAAAAAGGAAAAACAAAGGATATAATATAACACGCAAAAGTCGCGAACAGAAAACCCGGGACCACACAAGCTGGAAAACACAACGCCCACAGAAAGAGTCAAGAGCATCGAGAGAGGGATCTCAAACCTTCACCTTCTTCGGCAACCTCTGCACCCTCAACCCGCCAAACGCCATCTCCATCTCCCTCACCGCCCCCACCGTCTCCACCGCCATAACCTCCTCAATCCTCAACGCCTCCGCCTCACCATACGCATTATACGCAACGCCTCTAAAATTCCAGGGCACCGTATCATCCTGGACATTCCCCTCCATATCTCTCGCGCGACTCAAGATCCTTCCTCTCCTGCTTCCATCCCCATATGCTTTCCATGCGCCCCGAAGCTCGCTGATATCAACCTCGCATCTCCAGATTGCCCAGCACCATTTGTATTTCTGCGGATCCGAAGCGCGCTCGGAGGCAGACGGGAAGATGATGTCGGCTTGTTTCCAATACCGCCCGCCGTCGAGGCTGATGTCGACGTTGACGACGGGGCCGTCGTCGCCGCTTGGAAGCGCGTAGCCGGAGACGATGAGGGGGTGGGTTGTGGGGATGGTGGAGTTTGAGGAGGGCGTGGCGACAATGGAGTTGACGGGGAGGTGTTGGAGGGCTGGGATGAGGGGCCAGTATTTGAGAGCGGCGGGTTTGGAGCGGACGTGTGGGGGGAGGATCTTGTAGTCGCGTTGTTGGTAGAAGTTGGGGGATTCGGTGGGGGAGATGCGGAGGTGTGTGAGCCATTTGGTCCAGCGAGCGCCGAGGATTCCTGGGATGACAATGCGGAGGGGGAAGCCGTGGGCGACGGTGAGGGGTGAGGAGTTCATCTAATACGTGGAATGTTAGCTGTCTTGATTATATTCACAATCCCGCCATTACTGAAAGAAGGGAACAATACCTTAAGCGCCAAAATCACCTTCTTATCCTCCTCCAAGCACCTCTTCAAATCAACACTAACACCATACAACTCATCATCCTGCGCCTTCGTGATATCACTCTCAAACCACACATGACCACCGATCCGTCTCTTCTCCTCATCCCACAATCCCAGGCTCTTCAACCCCGCTTCATCTTCTGTGACACCCACAGACTTCAATACATCCTTCAACAGCGGTCCCTCCCATGATGCATTACAGACCGCACCGTCATTCCAATCCAGGCCATCCACCTCCCGTACTTTCGTACGCATGGTGTGGCGGCGGTTGCCGGCACATTGTAGAGCGGCGAGAACCGAGTGCTGCGGGAACTTTGTGGAAAGATCAGCGATAGAGAGAGTTACTGGCGCTTTGAGACCAGTGATGGTGAGAGTATGCGTTGAGGCATCGAGATGCGGGAGCGGTCTGGTGTATGGGTATCACAAGGTCAGCATCATCATCACCATCAATCCAACTCTCTCGACTCCACCCTCCATATCAGTCTTCCCTACAACTACTCCCAGGCACATCATCCTTCGCCTCCTTTCCTCCCCAGATAGCACTTACCCATGATTACGATCATACGCGACCTCGGGGGGTGTCAAAAAGCTCTTCACCAGCTCCTCGACCGGCGGTTCTCTATTCAACGGCTTCTCGACGGAATACTCCAGCTTCTGTGTGCGTATGACCTCATCACATCAGCCCTATCCCCTCACTCTCACACACTCTCTCCTTCCTCTCCTTCTCTCTCCGGTACCCATTCATCTCCCCCGTTTCCCCACAAAACGCACGTCCACGGGCCGACCCGCCCGGAAAAAGCTTATTTCGGCCATGTGGTGGAGAGACGACGTACCATTCTCTTGGTTCGATCGATAAACGAGGTTCTTGTGTTGTGTGGTGGTGGTGCTGGAATCGATGGCGTGCGAGGACAGGGGCGATGGTGCAATTTCTCGTGGCTGGGATTGGTTTAAGAGGGGTGTGCTGTGGGTGGTGCTGGGCTGCTGGTCTGAGCTTGTGGTACGGGGGGCGGATAGATGCGGCGTTGGGGAGAGCTGCGTCGCCGTGCGTGGCCGAGCGGATCGTCAAGTTGGGGAATCGAGGAGGGAGAGGAGATGAGGAGAGGGTTGGAAAACTGGAGGAGAATGGAGAGTGGACACGGTGGATGGGACTCGGGTCGTTGACGGGGCACTGTGGAATGTGTCAATCGGGGTGGTTTGGGACATGACGTCGGTCACGGGAAACAGACGAGGATGATCGCCTTGATCTTGAGAGCTCAACACAGAGACCTTTGGAGTTTCATCATGACCTCCGGGTCAGCTTTCGATGTTGAACACCTGGTTCGCATTGCAGTAACCACTGAAACGGCGTCCGCAAAGCTTGGTGTGGCCTCAAAGCAATCGTGCAAGAACATGCTTCGCGAGCCCGATAGTTCTTTGTATGAACATGTTATGCTACAAAATATCATAAATTCCCGGATGACTGTATTACTCTTTATATATGCCCCTCCCTCCCACACTCCCACATAATCCAGCCCCTCGCTATCCTCCCAAACTCAACACTTCCACTGCCACCTCAACCCTGAGAACCCAATCACCGCATTAAACACCTCATCCCTACTCGCCCTTCCCACCCTATCCTTATCACCCCCATCACCAATACGTCTCCTCGCACCAAACCCCCCAACCCTCACAATCTCAAACTCCTCCCTTCGCTCCACTTCACACTGATCCCCCACATTAACAAACACGAATTCCACCTCTCTTCGTCTCTTCGCAGTTACTTTTCTCATTTCCCATAGATCGCGCCAGGGACGATTGAAGAGTTCAATGTCTTTGTGTTTTGTGGTGAATCGGATACCGTGAGGGGTGAGGAGGAGGGTGCCGCGGTGGTGGAGGTAGCGGGCTGGGAACACGGCGAGGGGTATTGTGGGAGGTAATGGAGATCGTTTGGGGGATACGATGCTGGTGGTGGGAGAAGAGCTGGGATATTGATCGGTGAGTGGAGAATCAGGTGGGGTTTGGAAACATGACACTGAAGTGCGAGTGAGTTCGGAGTCGTCGTCCAAGGCGAAATCCGAATCCGAGGCTGAATCGGAAGCAGCTCCATCGTCGTCTCCTCCATCATCATGTTCGCCGTCGACATTGTCGTCAACTTGGAGGCCGTCAATCACAGACCCAATCACAGCCCGCTCCCGTATATTCTGCGCCACCAATCGCAACTCCGCAAACGCCCATTCCGCTGTTCATCCGATATCATTAGCATCCCACCCATCAATCCCCTTTCATCGTACTGGAAGCTACTCACCACTTGTGGGCACATCCCAGAAAGCCCATTGAATCGGACTCAACAAGTACCGATACTTCGGCCAGCGACTCGAAATCGCATAGCTAAAGAAAAAGCAGAAGCCGATTATAAACAGTATCAGCCTGACACAAATTTCCATGTCGCCGACCAGAGTAATGAAGAATGCGGTGGCGAAGAAGAAGAGGGTGTAAGCTGTTGTTCGCGGGGATGTCCACTCGTAAAAACTGAAATACCCATAAGTTAGCACATCAAAACCCTCGCCAAGAGAGGAAGTGAGAGGTGTTGAGTAGAAAGCTTCCTTACTTATTCACCATTTCCAAAATGGCTGCAAAATCGCCGAGTTGGAGTTGGCCCCATGGACCAAGCTCATCCGCGAGAGGTTGTAGCCAACTTTCGGGGCCTTCCTTCTCGATCACTTGATCGAGTCGGCGGGCTTTCATATTCATCGACCGAGAGCGTTCGTTTGATTCTCTGACCTCTGCAATGGTGGGGGGAAAGATATATCGGCGGATCGTCGAAAACACAATGTATCCATACTATCCTTGATTAGCCTTTTGGTGAATCGGTTTGAGATGCAGTGGGTCAAATACGATAAATCCAATCACATGACTGGTATGCCATAGATACACATACAAACACAGCCATCGCGCGGTTTCATACGGATCATCCCAGCGATAGACTTTCCGGACGTGTAATAGCCACTGTTGCCATGGGCCAGAAGCCACAAAGATACGCGCGAGGTGTGTTTGAAGTACTTTTTTATCAACAGGCTCCAGCTCTGGTGTGTGCCAGTCCTCGATGTAGTGGGCAGACCAGCCTTGGGATATGTACAATAGGAGCTGGCAAAACGAAGAGTGAGAATCCGAATTACAAGAACATCCACATAGTAAGATACAAGCCCACATCCCAACAGAAAGGACTTCGCATATTTTCTATTTCCAGGACAAGCGGCCAAAATTCAAATGGGGAAATGCTCACCTCGCCGGCATAACGTATCCAGTCCACTTGCTCAACGCCACTATCGTCTTTGATAACATTCCCACTCTCGTCGCGGAGGAGAAAGTTGTTCTTCTGCGGAAAATTGATTCGCTTGACACGCACCGCGCGTACCGTCTCGACGCGCGTCATAATCCGCTTTATATTCATGTCTCTTCTCCGCTGAGTCAGAATCTCAATAGACTCCTCAGCATCGCGCTCAGCAGCTCCGTCCTCATTTGCAATGGCATAGTCCTTCTTTTCATGGGCTTCTACAAATGCCACTTCGGTGGTTCTATCGACCCAGGGCTCATTGAGTTTGGAGATATGAGAGGCCACAGTTCCAGCAACTTTACTTCTCAAAGCTGATTTGGGATGTGCGATAGCGGCGGTCAATCGAGTGATCTTGGGTGCGGCCTCGTCAACGAAACGCGAGATGTGGTGTTTTTGTCCATCATCGTCGACTGTTGCTGAGTCGACGACTAGGTTGGTGGTCTCTGGGTCATTGGCGGAAAACTCCTTAGTATGGTTTTCCCTCAAGCCCTCCTTGACCGCATCCTTTGTTTTGTCTTTGAACCCCCGAATCTTGTCTCGTTTCCTCGGCTCGTTGGACGCAGCAAAGATGGTCGAGCGAGAGAGATTATCAATCCCGCTGGTTCCATCAGAGTGGATGTTACATTGCAAAACATCCCGCTCTGAACCATCGGCTGGGTTGAGGATGGGGAGCCTTGGGAGAAGGTTTGTGACCGTTGGAAACTCAGGGACCGTTGGCCGATTGCCGGCGCAGTTCTTGCTGTGTCCGGCGCCTGACTCTGGAGAAGAATGAGGATCTTCAAAAGTGACGGCGGCCATGGAGTGATGGCAACGTCACCCAAGATGACGACGGGGGCGACGACGGGGGTGTGGAGTTGGTGTTTAGCAGCGAAAAAACGATGAAGGGGGTATCGACATCGCTTGAGGCAGCGGGGTCAGCGTGGAAGGTTCATGTTGTGCAGCGGACGAGGATGGTGGTTGAGATCGATACGGAGACGGTGTTCAGCGGGCTTCAAGTTGGCAGTGTTGACGTTGGTGTGGCGCTATACAGCCTTGGAAGCGCGCAGAGATGACGGCAACATTCCGATCGTGGCGGTGAGTGGCTGAGCAACTGGACGTCATCACAGTGGTGCCATCAACATCAGTTGAGAGCACTCTTCCTCCCTCCATACTCACGACGCCCCAGGCAATGGAAAAGAAGCAATCCAACAACCGCCAACTTGGAGCGCATGGCAACCCCCATCAAATAATCGAACCGAGGTGAAGGCGTGCACCATTGGTTGGACAACCATCTCCCGCAAAGTAGCTACTATGTGCAACCCAGTTTCCCGCCCCGCTACCCCATCCGGATCGACGCCAACTCAATCGCGATCTGCTTGGCCGACGGCAGGCAAGACAACGCTTGCTTGTGCACCAATCCGCAGGAACCGGCCCAAGTCGTGCAGAGAGACACGGCTGAGGACAAAGACAAATCTCTCAAGCCATCGGAACACTGCCCACCCCGCTAGCCACCACTGTGAGATAGATAGCATTGCCCGACGGTGGCGGTTTTGCGGAAACAATTCGAATTCCAGTCCGGTGTAGCGGGATGGGAGATATCTTGGACGTTGTCCAGGTCTATGGTCATGCCCACAATCGAACGCAGGTTTTGATCCTGGTGGTGTACGTACGACTCTCGCCCGCCCACCCATTACAGACGAGAACGCGTGGCTCTTCTGCTGTCTGATGCCAATCTGCGTCCCCGAGATGCTTCCCGCGCATATTCCCAGTTCTGTTGTCTTGTCTGAAGCCTCGAACTGTATTCGGAAATCGAAACTCTGACGGTATTCGTCAAGATGATGATGCTGGAGATAGACGTCAACACGGCTGCTCAGTGGTACGATGGGCTTAAACCATACTCGCATACGACATAATCCGGGGAAGATTCCTTGACAGTCTTCATGTCTGACTATCTCCCGTGCAAATCCCCATGACATAGACGGGCCGTGTGGTTGGGTAGTGTTGATGTTCAGGGCGATCAAGCGGTCAACAGGATGTCATGGGTGTCCATACCGAGAAGGTTCCATAATTCTGAACATCCAGCTGGGAGTGGTATCAATGTCGCCGACAACTTACAGTAGTCGTTGCTGTATGTAGCAGGCTAGCTGGAGAAGTATTGGCTGGGAGGGCTGTTCCTTGACGTTGCGCGTCACTGACAAGCAGCCAGCCGTCACTCGGGACCATTCAAGCCACTGTCTCTCCCCGTTCCCTCAACGCCCTTCCCTGGCCACCACAGCCTATAAGTCTCGTCCTCTCCCCCGCCCGTCTGTCTTGAAAATTTTCACCATCACCCTCATCACCAGCACCGCATCCATCAACATCCCGCTACATCACCTTCATCGCACCATTCGCTATCCTTTGCATTCGTTCTCACTCGATAAAACAACACCGTCAAGATGAAGACTTCTGCTATTCTCGCCACTGCTGTTCTCGCAGCTTCCGCTGCTGCCCAAGGCGGCAACTCTTGTGGTGGCTGTGACAGTCTCGATGCGCTTGGCAAGTGCTCTGTTGTTTGGAGAGCTGCCTACGGAGTGTATGCCTTGATATCTATGATTCAACCTAGTCCAAGCTAACTTGCATTCCAGCTGCGTCTCGCCTGAATGTGGCCGCGACTATGGCTCCAACCTCATCGCTGAGTGTGAAGCCCAACAGAATGAGGGAGGTAACAACGGCGAGAACGGCGGAAACACCGGCGGCAACAATGGCGGCAACAATGGCGGCGAAAACGGCGGTGAAAACGGCGGTGAAAATGGCGGTGAAAATGGCGGTGAAAATGGCGGTAACAATGGCGGTGAGGGTGAAGGCAACAATGAGGGCGGTGCTGGTGGCACTGTTTCCTCCATCAGCTCCGATATCAGCTCCATGGCTTCACAGGTCACTGCTTCGGCCTCCAGTGTGATCGAATCCGCTGAGAGCGCTGCCAGCTCTGCTGCCTCCGAGGCCTCTGAGTCTGCCTCCTCTATCGCCGAATCCGTCTCCGACGAAGCTTCTAGCCTGGTGTCCAGCATCACCAGCACCAGTCCTGCGCCTTCTACCGGTACTATCACCACCGATGGTAGCACTATCACCTCCACTTCGACCCCCACTCCCGCGGAGTCTTCCGGTACTGGTGATGGTGATGACTCCGGCGCGGCGGCCCTTCGTATTCCCAGCCTCTTTGCCGGTGTCGTCGCCATCGTTGGTTTCATCCTCTAAACGCCTCAAACACGGTCTGCATTGAGAGATCATACAATGCCATCTGATCCAAATCCTTCGAATCTCCCCTCTGAGGGAATGTAATCTATTTGCTCCTCGGGTAGCAGACCTTGGTAACCCGTAATACTTGCATGAGCGGGAGCCGTTCTCTTTCGGATGCAGTTTGGTCTGGTCGATGTCGGCAATGTCTGGATGTGATAGTGTGGTTTTGTTCGTTCCTTTAGCCTCTGTTTTCTGGTGTTGGGTGGGCTCTTTGGTCTGCTTGGGTTTGTTTTTGTTCATGAGCGATTGACTGATGATGACGGTTGAGCTTGATGGCTGTAATGACTGGCGGAAGGTGTGTGCAAGGCTTTGTAACCATAGTACGCGAAATGATGGACGATGAAATGATTTCGGACATGTTGATACTGCTAGATACAACATAATGTGCTCAATTTTCTACGCTTTCAGATGTTGCTGTCTTGCTTGGTCTTGAACTGGTCTTAGACAACAAAGTGAATCGCTGTTCAGTTCAGTGCACTAGTATTTCTCTCGGTTGACACCATCATCATACAGTTCCCAGATGTAGTTCGACGATCATGACGCCCAAGTCTAATGACGTCGACCTACCAACCTTCCAATCATCAGCATGCTGGATGCCACCGCCGTCGAGACGCATACATACGGATACAACGGCAATCTCGATCTCAATTCGTGCTTCACCATGGACTCGGAGGTGGGGTTGCACAAATCTGATAGTGTGGCCGCAAGAAACGACAGATCGGTGGATAACCAACGACTCACCAGCAACGTGATTGATTGATTGATCGATTGATATCATTTAAGCGCATGCGTCCCATTGGGATATGGCGCGTCACCTACTCTACAACCTCCGCCCTCCCCTCCTCTTTTAGTTCTGCTTCTTACAAGCCTTCTGCATACAAAGAAGTTCGTCCACGGTCAACCCTATTTTCTCGCCGACCCTTCGCGCTGGCGATGGCCGCCTTTTGAGTTGTGCTAGCAAGCTGCTAAGCACGTTCTCTCCTCTTCCTTTTCATTATTGTGTGTGTTACCTCCCCTCCTCCCCTCCGCTCTCCACTCTCTCCACTCTCTGCTCTCTCCGCTCTCCGCTCTCGACGCCTCCTACTCCCCTCCTTCTTCCGTTTCAGCTCTTCCCTCTTCATGCTTCTCCCATCGCCATTCTTCCTCCCTTCTCTCTTCTTCCTCTCTTAGTTCGGAGTCATTCTGTGCCTTCCCCACGTTCGTTGTTTCCAGGTAATTTAGAATAGCTGCTGTGGCCCTCTGTTCCGCGAAAATATTAGAGATTACGTGCCTTTTTGTGAGGCCGACCTTTTTTAGGTCTTTCCACAGCTTTTCCTGTGGTCTTTTCCAGTGTCTGCATTCTTTGAAGAGGTGTTCTCGGTTTTGTCGAGGTTCTCCGCACCACCAGCATTCGTCGCTTATGACTCTCCCTATTCTTTTCAGATATTCCGCAGTTAAGCCTTTGTCTGTGGCGAATCTGAAGTATCTGCTTGCAAAGATCTTGCAGGACCTCATTGCAGCTTGGTCCGGATTTCGGGTTCGGGGGAGCTTGAATCTCTGTGGGTAATATTTCCCGCATGCTTTAGCTGCCCATTCTCGTTCCTCATTTTCCGTTCTCTCTCTCAGTCTCCGGGCGGCGTGGGTAATTGAGGTCATCCCGAAGCGCCCCGCATACTTATGTTGGCTCTGTCTGGAGACTTCTTTCGCGGCAGTGTCTGCAACCTCGTTTCCTTCGATACCGTGGTGCCCTGGGACCCAGTAGAAGTGGGTGTCTATACCCTCCTCTTTCAGCTTTCGGTGGTGTTCTCTGATATCTTTCACGAAATTGGACCCTGGTCCTGGTTCCATTGATTGGATCCTTCTCAGGGCTTTTTGGGAGTCCGTGAAGACTTTGAGCGTATTGACCAAGTCTCCTTCTCTGTTTTTCAGGGTGTTTTGTAGAGCGTAACGTAGGGCTTCGGATATAGCGAATAGTTCAGCATCGATAACCTCTTTTGTCGACCCTAAGTTCCATAGTCTCGTTTGCCACTGTTCTTTGAAATCCAATTGCGCTGTGGCCGCCCCAATGTTTCCTTCGGAGTTATGTGACCCGTCTGTCCAGGTTATTATGGTTCCTCTCGAAGCGATTGTATGTTGTGATGCTATAGCTGAGGCTCTCTCTGTATCGGCAATGTGTATCCTGTCTTTTCTAACAACCTGTGGACTCACCTCTTGAGTGGTTTGTAATAACTCTGGAGATGACAATAATATCTACGGTCATAGAACGATGAAAACGAGGCTTCCCGTCCGCTCAGCCATATCTAAGCATCGTATCGCCTGGTTAGTACTGCAGTGGGTGACCATGCGGGAATCCCAGGTACTGTAGATTTTGCTTTTTTTTGCTGTTTGCTTCTGGTACTGTTTTTTTGCGGTCTGTAAAGCAGCGTGTCATGGCGGAGAGGGGGTGGGCGAGGTGGACGAGGTGGAGGACGAGGAACTGTCTATAGGAAGCTCAAGAAGCCAGTGGAACAGGCGAGAGATGATGGAGATGGTAGAGTTAACGGCGACTAGTGCCTAGTTTCCTCAAAAGCACACGTTGGTGAGCGTAGGTGGAGATGAGATGCGACTCTGTGACACACGTCTGGAACCGACCCAACAGCCAGGGACAATCTGCGGACGTGCAGATGGGGTGAGGCTGGAGGACGATGTCGGGGGTTCCTGACTATACATACCCATGGGAGATACTCGGGGATTTGAGATACCGGATGGAATTGTGGTTTGTCGCGGTTGTGGTTCGAGATTCAGGACACATGGTGTGCCAGCGGGATGACATCATGGATTCACTCGCTTTAGACACGTGTGGAGATGGATGGGAAGGAGTAGCAAGAGCAGATTCGAGGTACGCCGGCAGCCTAGAAGACAGGCGGGTCTTTGAGGTGAATCGTGCCCAGAATACTACCGAAAATCTTAAGGTCTTTGAGGAATACGATGGCCAGAATCTGCAGAGTGGTAACCATGACATGGACTTTTGTACGCGCTCCTTCACGGAATTTCACTTGGCCTACATGCTGACTGACTTTCGCAGCTTCAATATTTGTTCCACCAATGCCCTTATAAACTGGACTCTTGATTACGGGAGCGCACGCGGACACTGCTACCGTAAAACCATACCGCAGCAACGCTGCCCTTCCTACTGACACCCGGGCCAAATAGAAAGCGACGTCGGTTTTACCCTCGTGACCGTCGGTTTTGGCCCCGTGTATGCAGAGATCGTTCCTTTTCCATTCACTTCCACCTTTTGAATTCGAATGTGTGGCGGAGCTTCGCTTTGTTGAGGGCAGTGTTCATTGCTACCGCTAATTCAGGGATTGGACAGGGCCCTCCTTTCTTTCTCCCAATGATGATCTTCCTGTCGGCGCCGTTGACCTCTTCTTTCGGTGACATGTCGATTCTTTCCTTGATATTCCTCTTCGACTTACAGAACGTTGCCAGTTTCCATTCTCCACCGCTCTTGGGCAACGCGGGGATACCAGATTTGACCAGTTGAGCCCATGTCTGCTTCGGTGTTGTGTCCGGGGCTGGGCGGTTGTTGGGGAGGTTACGTTCTTCCTCTGAGGGTTGAGTGTTTTCCTTATCGTTCTTGAAGAGTCGTGCCTGAGGGCTAGCCACTTATTTCCGGAGTTTCTTCAGCTCCTCGTCTGTTTCTTTCAGGGCCTCTTTCACAGCTTTCTGGATGAGGGTCGCAAGTTCCGTGGTAGTGACGTCTTCTATCGGTGGGAATATGGATCGCGGCCGCTTGCGCAGGAGGATTGGTCGGCCTTTGGGATCCGGAGTAGAGGTTGTATTCTTGGGATCGTTTGAAGCTTGTTTCTCTGGCGGAGCGTCGGTGGTGTTGAGAGGAGGGCCTCTTTCTCCTTCGTTCGTTGCGACGCGTTCTGCGACGCGTTCCTCAGCTCCCCCTCCAGCTCCCCCTCCAGCTCCCGCCGCCTCTCTCTTCCTCAAGCCAGGTGGCATGGCTTTCTTTTCGCCGGTGCAATTGATCTTCTTAAATTCGTCGTATACGGTTGGCGTTGTGGCCCGGTTCGTCGACCCACCATGATACCATCTTCTACCACTTAAAATTATAAGTTAGATGGACAATAACTAACATCTACGGTCATAGAACGATAATATGAACGTGAATACTTTTTGAGCCCTGAAGTGGTACTTTGCACCCATTAATGGGTTGTCAGCGTTGACTCATTCTATCGTGAATTGTTCTCCGAAACAGTTCGAATAGGCTGGCGCTTAGTTCATAACTCAAATCCTCACGTCCTCACATCGTCTCATCCTCACGTCGTCTCGTCCCCATGTCGTCTCTTCGTGCCGTTGTCGTCATCACATCCCACTTTCTCACGCTGTCTCCTCCTTGCAGAATTTATTCCAGAATACAGACGGAGTGGCTACGTTCCTTCAACGAGCAATATTTGGCTTTTAACTCGGACATGGTACGAGACCGGGAATATCGGCTATTAAGCTCATGGCAAATAATTCGCCAGTCTGTGGGTTGATTTTTCAGTTCTTCGAGGTATGCAATCTCGTCTTGCAAGAAGAAAAGCGGTGGTTTAAGGACCAATGTCAAAAGTACTACTTCCAGGCATACAAACTCCGCAAGTCAACCAGGACAGACCCGGTAGCGAAAAAAGCTCGCAAAAACGTTGCGATACACTACTACAGGTTCACGACAGACCGAGCAGTTACAGCTGTATACCTGAAATCGATAGGCAAAGCGGAGAGCGACAAATGCTGGTGGTGCGACGGCCCGAGCCAGACCCGAGAGCACCTCTTCAAAGAGTGCAGAACATGGAGAAGGCAACAAGATAAGATGTGGATCATGCTGAAGAAAGAAGGCTTCGCGAGGTCTCACGCTCTATCAACAATCTTCGCGGAACCCAGGGCTACGCCAGCCATCATGGGTTTCATTGAAGCAACACATGTGGGGAGACCAAAATCAATAGAAGAGGATCAAGCGAGGGCAGAGAGGAAACATGAGGAATGGGGATGGGATAACGAAGACGAGGTAGAGGGGTGAGGAGATAAACAGGCCATGAGCGATAATACAGGAGAAGGACAAAAGGGTAGAAACAGGAGAGCCGAAGTACGCTGTGCGTACAGCTCGAATGACGGCCACTACAAAGGTAGTAGGGCTGGCGAGAAAAGGGTTGAAAACGGACGAAACAGAGCATGGAGTTAAGGCAGTTCAGCACTGCGGAAAGGGGACGTTCGTGTATGTAGCTCGCGCCATATCCCAACGGGACGCATGCGCTTAAATGATTACAAACAAACAAACGAACAGTAGGTTTTGTTGATTTTGTTTTTTCGCTGTTTGCTTCTGGTAGTATTTTTGTTGCGGACTGTAACGTGTGTGGAAGAAGTACGGCGGTGGGGAAAGGTTATGGCCGTGGTACTCTACAACTGCCATCCCAGCGGACGGCGAGTCGCGATAAGTGTGGACTTGGAGGTGAACGGAAATCAGTGATTGATGCGAAATTCGATTCATTCGATATAAATATACCCGATCAAAATCTCCGTCATTCGTCCACCTGCTCTTCACTTCATCTTCCCCCTCATCCCTCCACTCCCTCCCTATCCTCCAAACAAAACCTCACCATAGCCTCTGCCACCATTCCCGCATCCCCACACCCCAACCCCCTCACCCCTTTCTCAACCTCCCTCAACCCACTCTCCACGACCTTCTCCCCCCACCCCGCCATCTTCGCAAACCCCATCAACGTGTCCCCATTAATCTCGCTATCAAACTCCGCATGCCCCTGTGTCGTCAACACCCTCCCCTTCTGATATACGCCCTGTACATCACATGTTTTTGTTTCTCCGAGATTCACGAACGGTGCTGGGACCGGCCCGAGAACGCGGTCGTGATGGACGAATTGGAGTTCGAGGACTTTGGGGCATGGGGAGGGGAGGAGGTGCTGAAAGGTGGGGATGGGCGAGAGGGTGATGGTGTGCAGGCCCATGGTCCACCCGAGAGGGTTGTGCGTGACGATGGATGTGGTGGTATGGGGAGGGGAGACGAGAGGGAAGAGGGATTGGCAGAGTATTTGGTGGCCGAAGCAGGAGCCGAGGAGTTTGATGGTCGGGTGGTGGAGGTAGAGGTCTGGAAAGGAGGTCAGTCGGTCTTATTCTATCCTAACTAATCGCTGGTTTTGCAGTCAAGCTGAGGATATAGATGGCTTTGACATACCTTGGAGAAAGCGCTCCAGTGTTCTGATCCACGATAAGTCATCGTATGCGGATTTTGCTAGCTCTCGTCAGCCATATCCGTTATCCCACCCCCAGAGAATGATATACTCACAACTCCCACCCACCAACACCGCATCCACCCCTCTCAACACATCCTGCCCGGGCAACCCCCCCTCCCCGTCCACCGCCGACCACAAACTCACCACCACGTCCACACCACCAACATCCTCATCCACCCTTTCCGCGGCCTCCGTCAAAAGCCTCGTGAAAATCTGCCCATACGTTCCATATTTCTCGAACACCGCTGGAACGGGCGTGTCGCATTCCAGGGCAGCGATGTGAAGTTTCCGGTGCCGTGGAGGGGAGGGGGAGGGGGTGCGGGAGAGGGGGGTGACGGTGATGGTTGTAGGGATGTGTTTTGTGGGTTCGAGATCCGCGACGGCGGGGTGAGGGGCGGGTTCGGGTGCCAGTGCTTGGAGGAGCATGTTTGGTGTGGTGGTGAGGTCGGTGATGTGGGAGACTTGGGGGAGGAGGAGGAGATATCGATATCGAGATGAGAGGTTGGTTCGAGAGCAGCTAAAGTTATATTGACTTTGAAAGCAATAAGGTGCAACTTTATCAATTACCCGTGTCGATCGTATCCAGTACGGTCCCGCCGTTTTAAAAGGCCAATCAGCAATCGATCGGTCAGTGCTCTCGTTCGTCCACGTTTTCTGCAAACCTGGTGATCCACTTTTTGTTGGAGTCTCGTAGGTGATAACCAAAAAAAGTTAACCGATCCCCTCCCTCCCCACCTCCCTCCAGCTCTTTTTATATCCTCCACACACACCGACATCCGGAGCTTCCGGACTTTTTTCTCCCCACTACTACCGACCGCCCTCAATTCAAGCGGTTCGGTATTTCACAGTCGCCAAAAAAACGCGACCAGAAGGTTGATATCGGTCAAGCTATCTCCCAGCCGAGTGACTCAATGCGCCATGTCATCAGCTGGGCTGGTAGCTCTGATGAAGTTATGCGACGGACACTTTTCAAGACCTACGTGTCATAAGATGTGATTCGAATCTCGATTGGTGGTGGGTTATACATGGCGGGGTTGCGCCCGTCGCATAGAACCGGGCGTGTAGCGGCACGGCATGAGGTGCTGTTCAGTGGAAGAAAAAGGAGATCATGTGGAGGTGGTTGGAAAGGGCTGGTCGTTGGCGGTCCTGTCGGTGAGGTCGAGACTCAAGACTCGACCCCAAAGCATGGGAATTGGCGATCTAGATCATGATCTTCTCATGAGTGGAAATTCGATGGACGCTAGTCCCCGAGTAGGGTAAAGGACAACTGACTAGAGGATGAGACTATATGTTGAGAATACAAGACCCGCGAGTTTGATGATATGACTGCACCGAGAAACATTATAAACCATACTTCTCTGCTCTGTACTGATTCAAGTTCACCTCACCCAATGCAATCCTCACCATCACCATCGACCTCCTCATCATTACCCACCTTGCCCCCCTCTTTCTACCCACATCATCTTCTCTCCCTCCAGTTCAAACCTCTTCTTGAACGGCATAATAAAGCTTGTGCCATTGGATTCAGCGAAAGCAGCCAAGCGCTCTGCCTCCTGGACTGCAACACCAGGTCCGGAAGAGAGAATTGATGACGGGCCCTTGGTCGCGGTGACCGGGTCTCCCCCAGGTAATCCTCCGCAGGATACTGTCATGTCGTTCGCCCAGATCTTCCCAACAAGCCACTGCGAAGTTGACTGGGAGAGGAAGCGGAGTGGCGATTGTTGACTTTCTTGACACCGGCTTCTTCGTCGACGGCTCGGCGGAGAGAGCTTGGGAAGCGCTGCTTGAGACTTGGAAACAAGGCGTCATTGGACATACTATTATGGTCGGGCAGACAAGCTGGATCTCCAGCCAATAAAACTAAAGAATATGAATACATTTCCGCAGGGGACAAAGTTTTGTGTCGCGGAAACGGGTGATGGTTAATGAAGGAGCCAGACATGGAACTGGTCTTCATGACGTCATCCGGAGCTGAGTGATGGTTAATGAATTTGTGTGCCAGGCATCTCCAGAAATAGGCCGTCCTCCTCAACCTTAACCATTCCCACCTAACACCCTTCTCCAATCGACAGTTTCCCCGCTAAAGATCCACTGATAAATCCCCGCAACATCAAAATCACCATCACGCTCACCTAACCTCCTGCGGGCTCGCTCCAAACCCACCATCGCCCTGTCCGCCTCGGCTCCGCTATCCTCGTCGTCATCATCATAATCTTCCTATCTTCCCTCCTCCTCCTCCTCCTCCCCTTCCTATGGTTTATCAGAGAAACACAGGGCTAACATACTCCCCTACACCCAGTCCCCACCCCTCGGCGTCTTCGTTGTTGCGGGCTGCGGCATGGACCTATTTATCAACATCTGCCTCACTTGTTTGTTTTGTTTGTTTGTAATCATTTAAGCGCATGCGTCCCTTTGGGATATGGCGCGAGAACTAACATACAAAGCGTCCCCTTTCCGCAGTGCCGTACTGCATCTACTCGAAAA
>ML220157.1:146516-169681 GCA_004786065.1 Ascodesmis nigricans | reverse complement strand
CTCTTGTCTGCCTTGAAGGTTCCATTGGTTTCCTTATGGTTCCATGACCTTCTTCTGTGTTCTATTGATTTGTCGTACCTTGTTCTTTGATGTTCTATCTTGTTCTATATGCTTCCTTGATGATGTCGTTCAAGACTCTTCATGAAGCTTCTGTCTGTTTCTTCTGGTTTCCGTCTCTGTTGCTCTCTGGTTATATAAGGGACTTGATCCCCCCTCTTGTATCTAGTCTTCACGCAACAATTCACTCTTCACTCCTCCGTCCTCACTACCCTGTTCTCGCCTCTTGGCTCTTGTCCTCAACCACCTGTCTTGACCAAGTTCCACCTTCGGTCTTCTAGTTCTCTTTGCCCATGCTATCCAGGATAGCCCCGATCATTCAGCGTCTATAGCCGGCATCCCCAGCTTAGACTTCCCGCTCCTGGAAGGTTCTGCGCATCCCGTGGTTCCGTTCCTCACAGATACCTACGAAGGACCATACAGAATTCTCAGCATCCAAGAAGTAGATTACGCATGCAATTACCAACTCGCACTCCCAGAAGGCGATACCAGACACAGTTTCTTCCCCGCCGACCGCCTCAAACACTACAGAGGCGATCCCCATCACCCAATACTCCACCATGGACCTATCGAGACAGAGGAAGAAACCGAAGACCGAAATGAATACGAAGTTGAAGCGATCGTCGATCAACGCCGACGAAATGGAAGAACAGAATACCGTGTCCATTGGAAGGGATACGAAGAACACGATGATACGTGGGAACCGATTTCCGCTCTTAAGAACGCCAAAGACATACTGGCTAACTACCTCAATCAAACCCGCCGTAATAAACGCCGGCACAGCTCTCTATCAAATCAGAAGCGCTACAGACGAAGCTGGGGCAATTACGAAAACTCAGACCACTGATACTTCCCTATCTTCCTACTGTTTCAAGTTATTCTTACGGGGGAAGTGTGAGGATCTCAGCACCTCGAACCTCACGATGACTTTCGCCAAGTCTTGTATTTCCTGTTTATCTCTTTCCATGACGCCATAATCATGTATTTCCCTGTTTCTACCTTGTATGATGTCACACATGACATCATTACGTTCTGTACCTTGATTTGTCTTTCAAATGACGTCGTTACTGACATCATTTTCTCTTTTCCTTGTTTTCCGGCCATGACATCATATGGCAAGTTATCATGTATATAAGGAGCAGGATTAGCCTCTCCTCTCGCTTTTCTCTTCAGCCGGTCATTCACCGCTTTCCACCCTCGATATCACCCAGATACGCTGAAACCCTCACTACAAGACGTAGCCGAGAAGCAAGCTATCGACACCTATGTCATGGACGTCGGCGATGCTGTATACGACAGCGTGAAGCTGTATCGACAGACCGTGGGAATACGGGGAATGGACGAGTGAAGGGCTCTCAGGGTAATGGCAAGTCGGTTTACAACAGACTGGTCACAAGAGAATCTGAGAAACGATTCACTGGTCAACTCTGTATATTCGAAAAGGTGTCGATAGCTTGCTTCTCGGCTACGTCTTGTAGTGAGGGCTTCAGCGTATCTAGGTGCTTATCGAGTGCTGAAAACGGTGAATGGCGGGCTGAAGAGAAAAGCGAGAGGAGAGGCTAATCCTGCTCAATAGGTGTCGATAGCTTGCTTCTCGGCTACGTCTTGTAGTGAGGGCTTCAGCGTATCTAGGTGCTATCGAGTGCGGACAGTGGTGAATGACGGGCTGAAGAGAAAAGCGAGAGGAGAGGTTAATCCTGCTCCTTATATACATGATAACTTGCCATATGATGTCATGGCCGGAAAACAAGGAAAAGAGAAAATGATG
Organism: Ascodesmis nigricans; assembly: GCA_004786065.1. Taxonomy (NCBI): domain Eukaryota; kingdom Fungi; phylum Ascomycota; class Pezizomycetes; order Pezizales; family Ascodesmidaceae; genus Ascodesmis; species Ascodesmis nigricans. Next base: position 167,856 of record ML220157.1, on the reverse strand, counting down.
TCAGTAACGACGTCATTTGAAAGACAAATTAAGGTACAGAAACTAATGATGTCATGTGTGACATCATACAAGGTGGAAACAGGGAAATACATGATTATGGCGTCATGGGGACGTCATGGGAATGAGATAAACAGGAAATACAAGACTTGGCATATGTCATCGTGAGGTTCGAGGTGCTGAGATCCTCACACCTATTCGAATATACAGAGTTGACCAGTGAATCGTTTCTCAGATTCTCTTGTGATCAGTCTGTTGTGAACCGACTCGCCATAACCCTGAGAGCCCTTCGCTCGTCGATTCCCCGTATTCCCACGGTCTGTCGATACAGCCTCACGCTGTCGTATACAGCATCGCCGACGTCCATGACAGCAAGCTTTATGTCCCCAATTTTGAACCTTTGCGACTCCATTTTGTGACGGCGTGGATATTCTTGTTCCCTTTGTCTTCCCTTAGTTGTTGTGGTGAGGTCATCTCATTGTCCTTCTGTCGTCTTACATTGTGTTGTGGCTATGTTGTGGCTATGTTGTGGCTATGTTGCGGCTGTGTTGAGTACGTGTGTTGTATGGGGGCTGTGCGGAGGCTGTGCTTGACCATGTGGTTGTGGGGCTACGCAGGAGTGGAGTCAGATGGACTGAGTAACGGCGGCTGTGTTAGATGAGTCATGTACTGCGGAGGATGTCTATATATTGGTCCTGTATTCTCCTTTGTTGAGTTCTCTTTCTTCTTCTTTCCTTATCCTGACCTCTTGTTATACTGCCGGAATACGATCTTGTCTTGTGGGCGCTGCCCTTCTGAACCTGTTGTCCTCCTATCGCCTTGTCCCTTGTCCGCTGAAGCTTGTAGAAGCTGCCGGCCTCCTGAATACCAGTACCTCGTCACCCTCTCGTCCTCCCACCTGCCCGACAGCTGTGTCCCTGGCCCTCTCTCTGCATCCTCAGCCCTTGCCCGTTACACTCACCATTGAGAGGGGAGCCTACTATCATGAACCTTAACCTTGCGCTCACTCAAGAGTCTCCCGTTCTGGTCCTCTTCCAACAGCCTGCACCTTACGACATTCTCTGGGGAAGAGTTACCATCTTCATTGAGTTCGGACATCAGGTATACGAGTATAGTTATCTTACTTGTATTCCTGAACCATGATCTTGTTCTTATCTTGTCTGAAGCTAGCACGTCACATGTGTCTTCTATTGACCTCTATAGTCTTCTATCTGTTTCTATCATGTTCCGCTATGTTCTCTGCTCTTGTCCGCCTTGAAGGTTCCATTGGTTTCCTTATGGTTCCATGACCTTCTTCTGTGTTTTATTGATTTGTCGTGTTATGTTCTATGTCATTCTATATGCTTCCATGATGATGTCGTCTGAGACTCTTCATAAAGCTTCTGTCTATTTCTTCTGGTTTCTGTCTCTATTGCTCTCTGGTTATATAAGGGACTTGATCCCCCCTTTTGTATCTAGTCTTCACGCAACAATTCACTCTCCACTTCCTCGTCCTCGTCTTCACCCTCCTGTTCCTCGCCTCTTGACTCTTGTCTTCTGTCTCCGGTCTTGACCAAGTTCGATCTTCGGTCTTCTAGTTCTCTCTGTCCTTGCTATCTGTGATCGCCCTGATCATTCAGCGTCTATAGCCGGCATCCCCAGCTTAGACTTCCCGCTCCTGGAAGGTTCTGCGCATCCCGTGGTTCCGTTCCTCACAGATAACCGATGGAAATCGGGACCCACCTCATAGACAAACATTCGGAGCAACATACAGTGAATTGGAACATTAGGGAGTATATCTACTATCCCTCCCATATACCATCCACACAAGCTCTCAGTCAACATCTCCCTGTGTCACCAATTCTCACCCCCCTCCTCCATTTCTCCCCCCAATCTCCTCCTCCTCCCACACCTCCCTCTTCCTCCCCCCCTTTACTCCATCCCACACCTCCCTGTCCCCCACCATCTCCACCCCCTCCTCCACCAGCCCTCTCTCACTCCCCTCTCGCATGCCCCAAATCACCGTATCCGTCCCGACCCTCCCCCCCTTCCCGCCCTCCCACACAATCCTCCTCGTAACCCTAATCTCTCCTTCTCTCTCCTCGCCCCTCCTGCCGCGTCCCAACCCCGGCACCAACCGTGCAAACAACGGCCTCAATGCCGGCGAGCAACTCGCGATAACCGCGAGCGCAATCTCAAGATGCCCCCAGATTGACGGCTCGAATAACTCCCACGTCAGGTCCCAGGAGCGCGTGTACTGCAAGATGTAGACCATTCGGATTAACGAGCAGATACAGGCGAGGATGCCGAGGGAGAGGAGGAAGATTACGAGGAGCTTTTTGGGAAGGGGGAGGTGGAGGGTGAGAATTAGGAGGATGGGGGCGAGGAGGAGGGTTAGGTCGGAGGCTGCGTGGAGCTGTGCGAACATAGTGAGTAGAATTCACCAAGAATAATCATCTTACACGCTGAACCCAACTATCGTAACTCGAGAGTAGAGGGGAGGCATACAGTGGCACCAACATAATACAGCGGCAAATAATTGATACACTCCGTCTGGGGATGAAACCGCATCGCCAGCGACCAAGTCGCACCCGCCGGCATACACTGAAACGAGTACAAAAAGCTCAACGCGATCTGGAACAACACCATGTACCAGAAGTTTCCCCATATGATCCAGTTGAGGGGCCGTGAACGTAAAGGGCCGGAGATGCGCCGCACGAAGAAGATGATGGAGAATTTTATGAACGCCACGCTGAGGCTGTAGGTCATCAAGTGGAGGTAGACGACCTGGGGGTGGTGGGGTTTTAGCGGATGTGGTATCAAGGGGAGGTCGGGGGGATAACACTACTACGCACCAAAAGCACTTTATCTATCTCCTCATACTCCAACGTCCACTACCCTCATCCATCAGCCCTCTTCTCCCCTCCCCGAGATAAAAGTAAGAGCACCCACCGAATGCTTCCCAATCCCCGCCTTCTGCACTCCATACACCGTCACGCCCGCACACACAGTCCCCAACCCCACCGCCACCGTAATCAACACATCGTCCGCCGCGACGGGCCCCCGTTTCTTCCTTACCCGCATCCAGAGTCTGAGCACTACGAATATGGCCGCTACAACGGTTGGGATGATGGCCAGGAGGAGCATTTGGAGGCCGCGGGATTCGGGGTTGGTAGAGGGGCGGGGAGTGGTGAAGCGGTGGAGGGTGGAGGGGGGGAGGGAGAGGTGGATACCTTCGGCTTCGTTGCGGAGGATGGCGAGGATGGCGGCGGTGCCGGTGGGCGGGATGAAGGGGGTGCGAGTTGTTGTTGTTGTCGCGGTGCTGCTCATCATGATGGATGGTGATGGTGCTGATGGTGCTGTTGTCGTCGGGAGTGTATTCGACTCGGAGCTGGACATCTTCGCAGGTATATCGAAGTCTCCCACCACTCCTTCCCCGGGAGCGGACAGGTCGGGTTTTTGATTCCCTCTCCCTCTCCCTCCCTCTCCCGGAGTCTCTCGTGTCGTGTCCTCCTGTGTTGTGGTGTTATGTTCAGCCGGCACTACATCTCACGGAGCTCGACATCTACTCGGCCCCCCCGGGTAGCGACTTTTCATCCCCACCCCCTTGCGTACGGACTCAAATATCTGCACGAGTTTGGGTGTTGAGTGTTGCGGAGAGTACAAGCATATTGTGTGCTCAGTGCCAGTGGGTACTCACGGCATGCCATTTGTGGTTCTTTATTGGGTCTGACATAACATAACATAACACAACACAACATGATGCGTCGCTGCTTGCTACTCCATCGTCGCCAACTTCATCCGCCACAGCGCATCACCATCACCATCAAATACTTCCTCCCCGCTCCCACCCTCCACCCAGCAATCCAACGCCGGATTACAAACCCCCTCCCCATCTCCCATACATTCATCCTCTTCATCATCTCGTAGCGACCCCATCCCACACGCCTGCGCGCTCCCGCTGCTGACTGCAAGGAGCGCACGTACCGCGGGGATTTGATTCTGATTCGTGGGGCTGGGAGGAGAGCGAGGCTGTTGATGGGGATTGGGTGAATGTGGTTTATGCGATAATGAGGTGGGGTCGGCGATGCGGTTGCGGATGATGGGAGCAGGCGGCGGGAGGAGGGTGAGGAGGGTGCATGGGGAATCATGGAGTATCACTATGTACTGGTGGTGATGTGTGGTGATGACACCTCCGCTCGAAATATTCACACCGACAACCACCTCCCGCTATAATTTTCATCGCCGCCGTTCATCATCATCATCATCATCGTCATCCTCCTCCTCCTCCTCCCCCCCATCCTCCTCCTCCTTCTCCTCTTCCTCCTCCGCCGCCACCGCCTCCGTCGACCCCGCTCGCGCTTCATCCCACAGTTTCGATTAAGCTCTCGTTTTCGCTGCTGCGCCTACAATTCCGCTTCTTCTTCTCCCACGCCGGTCCGCGAACAAAAATGAGAACGACTGCCTTACACCGTCCGCGTCCACTCACTCTACCGTTGAAGCCATGTCCAATCGACGACGCTGAGTTACTGGTTGAAGTGCTGGAGCGACAAACCCAGTATTAGCCGCATTGCACACGACCGTCGATTGTCTGAAATGATGATGGAGGAAGGATATAAGACGACGATGGAGGTTCTAGAGGGGGAGAGACGGGATGTGGTGGTGATGCTTCTTCGCTCGCACCCTTGACGGCCACTGACTGGACTAGGAGGCTTTACAGTATTGTTTTTCGCCATCGTCGTCAATCTGCCCCGCTGCGTACCCGCCCGAGATTCAGCACACACCCTGGGCTATGTCCTCGTTTCAGTTGGTCTGTGGTGTCGGCCTGGAGTATTAGATTCCGAGAACGAGAACGAGGAGGGAGAAGGACAGTGTTAAGACGTCTGCAATCGCTTGGACGGTTGTTGTATTGAATGGACGAGGCTACGCGGAGTTGCTGCTGGAGTTCTGCTTTGAGGCGCAAGAGTACGCGATTCATCGCATGATGCCGGGGGCTAGTTTTGAGGTGAGGTGGGGAGGAGGGGTATTTCGGTTGGATTCTTCCACGCTGCAACAATTCATCTTTCTCATGCACATTCATGAGTCGCTCCTGGTTTGTTATTCCATCATATTGGTGCATGAGAAACTTCACTCAATTGAGCTTTGTTATCAATTTGCTAACAAGAACGCGTAGATTAATTCGCCCGTTGATCGTCATACCATCACCATCGCCCGAGTTATCGAAACACAGAAATTGATATACGTGCCGCGATACTCCTTTCCCGCCGGGGAATAGAGACGATTGTTCTTTCCCCAACACTCATTGCCACGGGTTTCTCATCCCACACCGTTATCAACTCCGGCACGAGCATCCGTGGGTGGTCCACGCAGTTCGTTATACCTATCAATACATATCAGCCGTAACATCTCGCGTGCCTTCAAAATGGCGAAACTGGTGAGCTAAACTCCGTCATATCTTTTCTGATATGGCGCAAACTGAACCCAACCACAGGTGGGATAGCACCGTCTCGGCATACCAGTTTTATTACTGTCTATCGCAGGAACTAACCGCCCAACTCTGCTCGACGCACTTGGCGCTCGTCGGATCATCTTTCTTATCTATACATGTCGGAGTCGCTCGTGGGGTTGGGGACTCCTAACGGTGAAGGAGGTCAATTGCAATCTCAATTCGACGTCGAGGTGTTGTCACAGCGGGTGTCAATCGGGCTCAACTCGAAACGTATTTATCCACAATTCCAATGCCCTCCCCGCTGTTTACCACCCCACAAATCCCCAGCGTGCGGCATGCCGCGATGATCAACTCCAGGGACGACGGCGCCATCGGCAAAGTGTCTCAATTCGACAGGTGAAGCAGGACCCCGCTTTTCGCCAAAGCTCCGCCAGCGTGCTGCAGCTGCGTGCGATGCTCTTCAACGGTCGCATGCATGCGAGAGATGACTGGTGGTTGGGCTATCATGAGGAGTCGGTGGCGATGTTTCAACAGCAGCTGTCACCATGGACGCTGTGTGAACCGTGCGCCGAGGTACAGTGCGGGAAACGGGGAACTGGAGACGAAAAGAGAGTTCGATGAGCGTCGGGCAAGCTTAGAGGGACGCAAAACGGCTGTATGACAAAGACATGGGGAATGCCTCATGCTCATCATCCTCTGATGATGCGGACTCGGCCGCTGCATGTCGCGGGTGTCACCACGGGTGTCACCACCTCGACAACCTCCTCCACGTTTTCCTCTCCGTCCATCCACCGTCCCTCGTCGAAGCTATCCTCGAATACATCGTCCTCCTCCATCTCAGCATCTCATGCCATCGCCGCGTTCCGGATCTCTGGTCCACTTTCATCTCCAGGCGAACCGGCAGCGCCCTAGCTGGCTCCACCTTGCACGCTAGATTCCTCAGCATCCCCGTTGCCCAGATCCGGCAGCTGGTTAAATAGGTATCGGCCAGCTCCACACCATGCACGATTCCATGATACCGGTCTGATTTTCCGACTTTCCTTCGTTCGTTCGTCTCCGACATATCTACGGCGGGTGGTGCCTGTGCCTGCTCCTGCTCCTCCGCCTCCTCCTCCTGACGGCTCGGACAACCAGTATCCAACCTCGACGTCCGCCCGCCTCGATGATACTCTAGCCGGGCGCCGATCGAGTCCCCTCCCCGCGCCGACTCCACTCAACCAACTCCCTCTCTCACCACCCTTTTTCGCCCGGCCATCGTGGGTTCAACCTCACACGACACTGGTCATCACCCCCAATCACCCCCTCCATGCCGAACTACATCTACTACGAAAATGCGCAAATCCCGATATTCAGCTTCCTGATCGTGCTGTTATGGTCCGTGGTCGGCGTGCGGGTATGGGTGTTCCTCAAGACGTTTTGTGGCTGGTGGTCGTTCCGCGGGGCGTCGACGATTGCGATATCGATCACCGCCTTCCTATGTACCGTCTACTATGCATTGCTGCTCGCGGTCTTCATCTGTAACATGAACATGCTCAAGAAGCGGGAGACGAGGGTCCACGGCGAGGTCTGGTCGGGGAAGTACAAGTACCGAGATCCTCACAACTACTCCGACGCCGATGTCCAGCACATCATCGACTACATGATTCTCATCATCAAGGCACACCCCCCCACTCCCGCTCAATTGCTCCACTAACACTCCCCTAGCTCATCTACTCAGCCCGCATGATCCTCACCGTCGGTCTCTGGCTCATCAAATACTCCTTCCTCTTCATCTTCCTCGAAACCATCACCACGCTCACCAAACACTGGCGCTACTTCCTCCACCTCACAACCTTCCTTATCTCCGCAACCCTCCTCGTCGCAATCTGGTCCATCGTCAAAGACATGACCCACGGTCTCTGGTCCCTCGTCCCCACCGCCCCCCTCATCCGCGCCGGCATCGGCTACTACGGCGCCCGCTTTATCTTCCTCGACTTCGAACTCGAACTCATCCTCGTGATCGCCAACATCGTCACCGACATCTGCCTCATCGCCATCGCCTACCAAACCGTACACTCCTTCCGCCTCCCACTGCGGGCAGTCTTGTTCCCCTGCGCTTTGATATCGGTGGGGGTGCTCGTCGCGTTCGGCCGCCTCGCGCTTATTATCCTAACTCGAAACGCCCCGAATTACACCACCTTCGCAACCATCCCGTTCGAACTGTTCGCGGAGCTCGAAACGTTTATCTCCGTCTTCGTCGCGTGTATTCCTGGGCTGCGGGTATTTGTCCGCCGCCGCCAGGAGATGGGGTGGCAGCGGAGGTCAACCACGTATCAGGTTGGCGCGGAAATGGGAGTGCTCGCGGGATCAGGGGGGATGAGTGTGCTGGAGAGTCGCGGTGAGGAGGTGCCCGCGTCACCGAGAGGGAGTGGGGGGAGGTTGTGGAGGACGTTGTCGGTGGGGGTCGAGAAGGGGAGGGAGGAGAGGGAGGGGAAGGAGGGAAGGGAGGGGAAGAGGAAAGAGAGGATTAGGAGTGATGGGGCGGTGTTTTTGAGTGGGGAGGAGTTTTTGAGGTGATGGAGAGGGGAAGGGGGTTTTGGGTTCAGTGGGGATTGGCGCTTTTGGGTTCGGGGGTGTTGGTTTCTTGCGGTCTTGGTGTTTCTTTGTTTGGGGTTTTGCGGGCGTTTTGGGCGTTATCGTTATCGTTGATGTCGTTGTTGGTCCGAGGCCATTTTCTTTTCTTTTTTTCACCCAGGATAAAGCGTATGATACCGACCACTGGCAGTTGCGTAGTATCGGGACTCGGAGAGGTTTGAAGCTCAGGCTCAGGCTGGCGACGTGGTAATTGGATTGGAGCAACGACGGTTTGACGTGATGATGATGGAGATGTTGATGACCAGTCGTGGGAAGTCGTGTCCTCCGGCTTGAGTCCATCGGGTTCGGTGATGGGAGGGCACAGTGTATATATTCAATTTTACTGTCTGTAGCTAGATACAGCTAGGTCTACGACAGTGTAATAAAAATTCTCACCACACACTGAACACTGCAACTCAACCCTCTTCTGCTGTTCCGACTTCGAGTCGCTACTACTCGCGATCTAAATCAACTATGCTGAATGGCTCATGCCCTTTGCAACCAGCGTGTTTCTTACAATTCCCAGCGTTGTCGGGGTTTGCGCTGTCACTCACTCCTCACCCCCGAAGCTTTTGGATTGTTGAACCTTATGCTGGGAGCTGGTATTGTGCCCATCTCACGCTCCAATGCCTCTATCTACCCCAAACCCTAAAGGTATGTATTCAAGCTGCTGAAAGCATTGCCTAATGCTAAAGGTGGTAGTGAGAAACTGCATGATCACCCCTCGCCGGAGAGCAGTAATTCTTGATCTCCCCGAGACCATAGTGAAGGATGTTGAGCAAAATGCTCTCAGTCAAGCTGCGCAAAAGCACGGCATCGACTTAGATTCCTCCTCGAAAGCCGAAGCACGTCGCGTAATCCGTTGCTCAAGCTCATTGACCCTGAAGTCCTTAACTACACTCAACCACCCGGAGCTCCAGCTAAATTAACCGCCGAAAACGATGAGCGCCTGGTCAAGACAGTGAAGAACAGCTGTGATTCACGACGCATGCGCTTGGACGAAGTGATCCTTGATGCGGAGATTCCGGAAGTATCTCGTTCTACTGTTGCTCTCCATCACAGCCAGAGTGGGGTCAAAGCCTATCGGGAGAATACTAAATTCATCCCGACACCCGAAAACCGAGATAAGCCTGAAGTTCGCGCAAGAGAGGCAAGCATAGAGACCAGTGGTTGAGTGGGCTAGGTACAGGTTTACAGACGAAATGTCAATTGAGGTTGGAGGTTCACATGGGCTAACGTTGGTATGGCGTTCTCAGGATGAGGAGTGGCACCCTGATTATCTGGAACAGAACAGAAAACAGGGCATCAAGGTCATGTGTTGGGGCATGATAGGGTGGGATTACAAAGGGCCGTTTCATATCTGGTGACCAGAATCCAATGCCGAACGCAAAGAAGCGGGGGTAGACATTCCATTTTGAATAAGGAATTAGAAGATGAATTGGAATGAGCAACAAAGGCATAGAAGGCTTCGGAAGAATGGAAGCAACTTCGTAACTCGGAACTCGCCCGTTCTCGGGAAACAAGGAAAGCAGCCAAAGCCAGAGGCAAAATGCCACCAAGTTGCACCATGTCATACCGGAGTAAAGCCTATAAGATCCAGAAGATCAAATGGGGGGTGGAAGAGGAGTTTATGCATGGCAGTATGTAAAGGGTGTGTCTCGTCCAATCTTGTGGCCGGCCTGTCAGAAACGAATGAAGACAATTTCACGATGGAGGCTTGTAGAAGACAATGCTCCATGTCATGACTCGACGTACACCAATAAAGAAGGGGAAAGGGCCGGAGTTCTGAAGGTAGGGTCCCCATGCGCACTCCTCAACCACTTCAACCTACACAATATTATTAGTTACAATGGCCGCCTAATTCACCTGATTTGAATCCAATTGGGCATGTGTGGTATATCATTAAGAGAGCATTAGGGAAAGAGCTCGAAGGGAAAAGATATCTACGGTGGTTGAGATGCATGCAGCGCTATTGGAAGAGTGGGGGAACTTAAGTGTCACAAAGGATATCAATTCCCTGATAGCTCGCCTACCCAAAATTATGGCAAAATGTATTGAGTCAAAAGGGGAAATAATTATCATGGGTAGTAAGAGAACTGTCGCGCCGAAACCCTGTTCCCCGCGTCAAAGTGCGACCGAAGAACCACTCCGCCCTTCACCTTGCCAGCTTCACCTGGTGGTGGTGGCGGCGGCGGCGGCGTAATGGACATGCGGCATGCGGCATAATCGGATTAATTGGATCCTCAAGTACTGACTATCTTCCTCCTCTTTCCGAGACTTTTACCCTTTCTCCCAACTCGCTTTTACCAAATATCGGGTATCAAATCAGCGACCGGTATTGCGATGTTACCACTGTGACGCCGTTTCCTTGCGCCCCCAAGTTCGGTGGCTGAAATGCTTCCGTAGCCCCGAAATAACTACCACATCACGCTGTTACACTTTATAGAGTCAGGGAATCGGTCACGCTTCATATACTCGCCGTAGAGTAGTAAAGTCAGCATCGCAGCGTCGCAGCGGTCGTGAACACGGACCGAGAGCCGGGACTGACATAGGAGTAGGACTTTACGGTAGGAGTGTAGGTGCAGTGGCATGTTGGCAATATTGTTTAAGATCGCGTGAGGAGAGGATGGAGGAAGGGGGTTGAGTTGAGTTGGATTAGGCTATGGTGTGCCGCGACGACGACGAATATGACGACTGTCACAACAATAGACCGATAACATCGATGATCTCAGGGTCGGGCTGACCATATAGCCCTTTTGTTTTTGCTGATGAGTGGAATCAACCCGGGCCGATGCCACCAGTCATGGCGATCGACTCGGAGACCCCATGGCACCGCCGCGGCCCGGTAACCACACTGTACTATAGTGTAGAGTAGCTTTTCATGTCAGTTGGTGTTCCTGTAGTGGGCTGGGAGACCGGCTGAATCGCGTCGCTGAGTCTTACGCTCAAGTTGAAGCTGTGATGAGCGATCAGACGGCATACACCGCCGCAGGACGAGGGCGACGACTCGATAACATCCGCGTTGGACTCAGACTGCATCGACCACCGACCCAACGCTTTTTCCCACAACAGTGTCTACACAAAAGTATACTATTCCATTCCGCTTGGTGGCGTCCTAATCGGTTCGCTGATCGGACTGCGAATTGATCTCAATCTGATCTCGAACTTCACCTCGAGCTCGAGTGGATCGACAGCCGCCGGAAAAACGGAACTGTGGACGGTTAAATGAACACCGGATGACTCGCTGTACCGGCAAGAGCATGGCGACTCGAAATAGGCTATATGCCACAGCCTAGGGACTCGAGAGAACAAGAGACACACCCGAATTGATGCATGGTAAGTAAACGACTCGCTTGATACGAGAAACACCCACAAACCGGCCCGCTGAAAACGTTAGATCCATGCAGTGAACATCTCCCTATTCACTAGGTCCCGCTTCTCCCAATACACTCCCGAGTCAAACAAATCATCGAACCAGTGATCCTCCCCAATGTGATCGCACGGTTCCTGGACTGTTGGCCTCGCAGTAGAGTAAGTCCAATGTACGGCCGGCCGGGCATAACAGTTATAGTTGTCACAGAAATTCCGCGGTGCTGTAAGTTCAGTCCACAAATCAGCTTCACCGAGCAAGCACGACGGGATAAAGAGACCCAGTGCACTATACTATAGCGGCGACATACCTCAGCCCAATCCGAGTTCGCTCAAACCCTGGAGTGCAGTATTACTCTGTGTCTCAGCCATTTTCTCCTGCCACAGCACGCGAAAGTTAGCTGGTAAGCTGCCAGGACGAAGTCCGATTCTGTATTGTAGCTACCTGCAGCTTCAGCTTACTATGAGCCTGCTGCTTGTCTTCGAAGGATGATAATCATGACAAACTTGGGAAACCATGACGCCGGGAGCGCAAAGTAATAGTAGCCAGCGAGCCCGAGCTCCTTACTAACCAGCGGAGACGGAGCGCAAGTATGCCAAGAGTGAGGAGAAAGTATCGAATCCAATAACCAGCGAGAACAGGCTCTGTAGCTGATGCTTTGGCTTATCATTAGCCTGTATCCTCAAGGACGCTGACGATAACAAACCTTTCAACGCTAGATGCGCAGAGTAATAGTAGCCATCAATCCCGAACTCCGAGTCTGTTTGAAGTGTATCACGGTCGCGAGCTCGGAGAAAGTATTGAAACCAACATCAAGCTTGAAAAAGCTTTGTAGCCGCTGCTGACGATTATTATTAGCCTGTGGCATCGAAGGATGGTGGTGGTGACGAGCTTTTCATCGCTCAGAGTGTATAGTAGTTGTGGCCAGCGAAAACTAAACCAACTGCCGCCTCTCATCTCTCCCGGCGGGTGTTGTAGCGAGTGAGACCAAGACCAAGATATGATGAGTTGCGGGAGTAGTCGATATATGGAACCTGTCGAAACTTGAACCGAATCTCAGCGGGAACTATATAGCCGTCGAACACGGCCTCTGCAGGTCGGAGGAGACTGTAGGGCGGGGGTAGCGTACATTGTATTACGAATCTGGGACAGTGAGGCTGAACTCCAGAGAGACTCCATTGTGTTCAGTCACTTAATATCACTTACTGCATGGCATAATAAAAACCACACATTTTTTTTTTATATTCTTCCCCGCGATAGCGACTATTTCATTCTTCTCATCGCTCCACACAACATCATGCTGAATGTAATTTTCGGAATGTGTGTTGGCCCGCACGATAACTCCCTAGCCGGGCATGGTAGGCGGATCAAAACAACGAGAAGACGGCCTGCGTTTTTTCTATGGCGGTGAGTCGGTAGCATAGAGCAACGCAAGATACTGGCGGAAAGATACTTGGCTCGGGTCGGCATCCATGTGTACTGCATCCACGATGATTCATGTTGGCTGTTGAATGGTGTCCAAGTCTAGCTTGGCATAATTATGTCGTGCAGCGCGTGTGCGCAAAACCCATACCCCCGAAATCCTACAATTTCTTAACTCTAACACAGTCCCTTGTATTTAGTGCTTATGAGGTTCAGTGTTCAGATGTTTTAGATTTTGTTAGATGCTCAATACCAAAAAGCTCCCATATCTGCTTTCTCTACATATAAATGAGTGGCGATGCTCCTGCACCACCACCTCCCTAAAAACACTTGATTTCTCCGCCTCAACACATTCTAATAAACTAGAAAAGGTTGTAGACCTATTACTTAGTATACTTGGTATCCTGTACCTAAACCTTTTCGCTTTTTTTTATATTCCCTGATCCTGTCATGCATGCTATCAATATATTATTCCAGTTGTTTGATTTGAGCCTTTCTCACTCTTTCTGAATTGCAACATGCATTTCAGCGAGAGCTCCTAGGAGCTTTGAACTTACCTTGATGTGCGCTTTCGTGATTCTCCATACATCTCAATGGGGCTGAGGTCAAGAGACGAGACAAGTCGGTATAGAGTTGATGAGCGATGATTATCGGCAGCTCTTGCCCGCTATCACTCGCGTGCCTACGCAGCGTCCTTGCTGACCTCATCCAGGTTAATGCCGCACCTGATTGAAATGCCGCTCCATTCCTCATTCCACCGTGTAGCCAGACCCATCTCCCTTCGCTCCCCATCCATCTATCCTCCATTGACATCCACCACCGCCATCTCCCTACCCACGCCATGAACAACCTCATCATCGACTTCAAGTTCTCTTTTCACTCCGCAAAGCGCGGCCCAAATCTTTTGAATCCATTCGACTACTGCTGAGAAAGCCTCACCGTCCTCACCAAACCCGCGGAACTCTACTACGCCCCCAAACATGTTTCCGACCTCATCTCATCCGTCCCCCACATGCCCCTCAACACCTCCCACCGCGCCACCTCCCTCGCCCACATCTGGAGCACCACCTCCCTCAGCCCTCCCCACCACTCACGAACTCCCCCCATCAGCAGCCGCAAACCCTACTTCATCCGCAAAGACGACATCTTGCGCTACTTCACACCGACCTTCAACACGTGGAAAAAAGACTAGTATGGTATAGTAGCCCAGGGCGTGATTTTGGTCGGATGAGAAGAAGACGTGACTTGTATACTGGTTCACGAGACGCAGTTGCAACATTAGGTTGGCGGTAACCCGGAATATTCGAGAACAGGCAGCCCAGCCCGCATACCAGCACCACCGAACGGCCCTTCACCGCGCACTCGAAGAAGAGGATCGCATTGGACGTCATGGAACAGGGGCGCCTGCAACGTGAAGAGTATGCGGAGAGGATGGTCGACGCGACGAAGGACGATAGTATAACCCGGACGACCACAGCCGCTAGGACAGTCCGGACACCATCAACGCAGAACGGGGCAACGTCGTCTTTGGAAACCTAGTAGATCTGGGCGCTTTGGGAGCGGCGGGATGATATTCCATTCGCGAGATCTTGAAGCCCGACACTTGGGGGACGTGACGGGTGGGATCTAGAGTCGCTTGTGGGTTTGGTGTCGATTATGGGGCTATTTACGAACTTATCGAGTCGGGGTTGGTGTAGGTGCTGATCGAGTCGTTCAACGGAATATTGGATGGGTGTTGAGTGAGATCAGTGGTCGTTGGAGTTGGACAACCTGGACCGGGCTCTTGTTTTTGTTTGTAGGGTTTTGGATTGGTTCATTGTGGTTAAGCATTTGCTTTATTCGTGGATTGTGGTGTTCATTCGTGGGTTCTTTTGTTGATATTCATCCGGACTCAAGTGCAGAGGGGAAGAGGTTCCGTCCTGGAGGAAAGCAGGTGATGTAGAGCTGCCGATTGTGGGGAGAAGATAAAACACCTACTTCCGTGTCGGCATGTTCTTCATCCCACCGAGTGACACCAACCCCACCCCTCGCGATCTCCCAAGCCCTAGTCTCGGCCTACGTCACACCCCAACCTCACCTCATCCCTCTCCTCCACCATCTCCCCACAATGCCCCCACCACCATGATCACCTCCGTCGTCGCGGCTATCGCCATCTCACAACGAGAAGCGCGCCGCAAACAACGCGAGCAAGAAGAAGAAGCCGCCGAAGCCGCCAAAAAATCCATCCTCGTCACCTCCGCCTCCACCGTTGGTCTGCTCGCCGCGCTGTTTTGTCGAGCGCAGCATTTCACGGTGACGATATGTGATGGACGCCCGGTGGGAGAGTTTGATAGCGAGGAGAGGGGGCTGGTCGTGCTGACAAGGACGGCGTTGAGGGTGTTGGGGAGGTGTGATGAGGCGTTAGGGGGGAAGCTGGAGGAGGCGGCGGTTGGGTGCGATGTGAGTGTGCTTTCTTCTCTTTCTCTTCTCTTTTTCTTTCTCTGTCTCTCTCTTCCTCGTAGGAGATGTTGATACCGTGTGTTCTACGCCAGCACCTCCTCTATCACCGCGCAAAATCCGCAAAAAAGATCGGCTCGACACCACTAGGGCTTGATGACGCCCTGATCTTTGCGGCCGAAGACCTCCACGCCGTGCTGGCCTCCTTCACGACCTCCGTGGTGCGCCAAAACACCCAGATCGTGTCATACCATGATGCGCCGGAAGATCTTGACGGGCCTGTACCAGTCGGTCGCCCCTACGCGCTCTCCAATACCGGGGAGAAGTTCTACGCCGACTGCATCATCTCCGTCAACGCCCTTGGGCGCGCGCACGTTCTCGAGACGGCTGGGGAAACTGGGAACTACAACACTGCGCCAACCGGGTGGAATGCGTTTTCAGGCATCGTCGAAGCAACGGAAGAAAATGAGACACTGGACTCAGCAAGCACATTTATCCACCGCTTCTCCGCGCTCACAGCGATCGAGAAACTGGGAGATACGATATTCACACTACTCTACCCCGCGTCGATGACGCCCGCCCAGCTGATACCGAAATACAACCACGCCATCTCCGCTCCCCTCTCCTCGGCAATTGAAACCAGCACCACTGCGTTCACAACGCTCCCCAAGCCGCCGACCCTCGTGTCACGGAAAAGTCGCAAAATCGTACTTATTGGACCCGACGCAGCGTTCCGGCTACCACCGTTCTCCCCGCATCTCGAGGCGAGTGTACATGTGGAATCCCTCGCAACCCTCGCAGTGTGTCTCCGCAAAGCGTCCTCCGTTCCTCTCGGGCTGGAGGTGTTTTCGCGGCTGCGGAAGCCGCGGGATGAGGTTGCTTGGAATACCGCGGAGGCGCGATTTAAAGCCGCACGAGAAGCCGCCGAGGAGGGGGAGCTGGAGGTCGAGGAGGTGAAGTGGGGTATAGGCGGGGAGGAGGGAGGGGGCGCTGGACAAGAGGGGATGCAGGGGGGAGGGTGGTGGGAGTATGAAGCAGATAAAGCCGCCGATGCCGGGTTTGAGGGCGTGATTGAGCAGCTTACGAGAGAGCTGCTGGGGAGACAGAAGGCGGCGATGGAGGCGCAGGCTAAGGCGGAGGCGGAGGAGAGAGCGAAGGTTAAGGCAGAGATTAAGCGGCGAGAGGAAGAAGCTGAGCGCGTGGCCGAGGAGGAAGAGGGGGAAGATGAAGATGAACCGGAGCCAGATTCACCGGGGGTTCATACTGAGCTTCCACAAGATACATCCAGCGCCGACGCTGCGAAAGATGCGGACTCCAATCCTCGCTCGCAGCCACAGGAAGCGGCCAAGAACCAGACCTCCAAGAGATCCGCGACCGACGCTTCCCGTCCTGCTTCTCGGATTCCGAAATCTTCTCCACCTCCTGCAAGTTCATCTACTGATCATCAACGCACCTCCGAAATTGCACCATCACCGCCACCCGACGAACGAGAGAAATCAGCCTCAGATACCGCAGACACAGACGCCGCAGCGGTTTCACCAGCAACGAGTCTTGAACCTGCGAATGGTACCTCCAGTGAAGACCCTAAAAAATCTACCCCACGGACCGAAGACGAGTCTCAACAACACCCCACAACACCAATACAGCAGCCTGCAGTAAATCAGTCGGCCACCGGACACGAGCCCCTTAAGTCAGACGAAGCAACAAGCGTCGAACACGACAATACTACATCCAGTGCTGACCAGAGTATAACCGGTGACACGTCTACATCATCCCTATCCCCCTCTGGGTCCGCTGCTGCAGATTCAGTTTCACCAGCACCAGCACCAGCACCAGCACCAGCACCAGCACCAGCACCAGCACCAGCACCAGCACCATCTCCGGAATCCCCTCCCCGGTGTCCTCAAGAGCGGCTCCACGAATATTATCCTCCCGGCCCTGCTCCAGACACATCACCCACCCACGGAACCTCACCAGAAGATCCACAAGATCCACCAAACTCACGCCCCGAGTCCTCCCCCTGGTCCGCCGAACCGTCGCGAGAGAAACCAAAGACACTCACTCCCCTTCCCCCCCTCGCTCCCCTCCGTGACCCCGCTCTCCCACTCTCACCGCCGCCTGGAGAAACTACATCAGCACCGACCACCCGCGCTGCGTCACCGCGAGACCGCGATCCGGAAGATCTTGAAGATGACGATGGCGATATGGAAGGAACGCTATTAACCCGGCGTGTGTTGACGCCGGTTATCGAACAGCCGTGGGTATCGGATGATGATGAGTCTAGGGAGGAGGAAGAGGAAGATGAGCCCCCTCCAGCACTCCCGCCACGACCTCACCCAAGCGTAGCGAGTGAGCCAGAGGACGGAGAAACTGGGGAACTGGAGAGGAGTGATACGGTGATGGGTTTATCGCCGGACGTCACAGGATCGACGTCAACGTCAACATCATCGTCAACGTCAACGACTACGGCCCCGATCCCTGGAACCACGAACGAGCGGAAACAGGACTCACCCTCATCTCCATCCGGAGCTCGATTCCCAGCTCCAGCTCCAGCTCGAGTTCCACTGTTGGTAAACAATACCCACACTCTGTCTCCCTCCATGTCGTTACCGCAGCGCGATCCCGCAACCCTGTCCGCCGTCACTCCCACTCCTGTTCTGCCGGATTATGAACCGCCGATAGTCCAGGAACAACCGAACTCTGAAACACCTAACTACGCCGAAGGTGGGAAGTTGAAGCCCGAAAAAGACGGTGGAGATGGTGCAGCTGGTGAGCTTGGTGCAGATGATATACCCGCCACCCCCACCCCCATCCCCACCACCCTTACGCCCGCAGTCGAAGCGGAAAGAGAAGCATCGGAAACATCAGAAGCATCAGAGTCGGCCGAGAAAGATCAGGGCGAAGGAGATGACGACACCCTCCCTCCCACCGACCTCGATGCAGCCACCCAAACCTCCCGCCCCCTCAGCCGCAGCGCCGTTACGAAAACCGACGACGCCACGCAAACCGACAGCACCATGGAACCGCACCGTTATCCACAAGTGCTGGAGGAGGAAACACAGACAGAGACGGGCTCCGAGACGCAAGCTGAATCAGCTCCTCCACGGGAACGGCAGCCGTATGTTAAAGATGAATCCGACGAGCTCGACACCATCTCTGCGATACCAGCCGGCGCAAAATTCATTCCACCTGCCCATCCACTCACGAACGCCCAGGGCGAAGATCCAAACGAATATCTAGAGGAAGCAACGTCCAGTGAAGGAGCGGAAGAGATGGAGGTGCGGAATAATGGAAGGGGGGAGGAACAGCCCGGCGCAGATGGGGGACGGGGAGTTACGGCTCAAGGCGCGGAGGGAGTAGATGGAGAAATGCCAGAGGAAGATGGCTCCTCAATACCACTGCCGATTTTGAAGAAGCCGGAACACTCCTCACCTTCACCTTCACCGTCACCCTCACCTTACCGCCCCCAGCCGCATCCGGAGCAAGCGACGGAGATTGCAAGTACATCTATAGAACCTGGGGATGTAGACACCATCGCCACCGCGGATATCAGCAACAACACCAACAAAAACACCCACACCTCTCCCCCTGAGATCAAGCCCGAGTGTGACCCCACGGAGCCAGCTCCAGATGTTTCAGCAGGCCCCATTTCTGACATGGAGAATCCTCCTCCCAGCCTGAGCCAGGGTCCGAGAGTTAGTCCAAGTGGCGGTCAGAATCCACCGCTACTTCCCCCGCGCCCGGTCAGGCGGGAAGCGGAAGCGGAAGCGGAAGCGGTTATATCAGCACCCGAGATAGCGCCGATGTACGAGGACAAGGAAGAGGGCATGAACGAAACCGAGAAGGAGGAGAATGGAGAGAATGAGGGGGAGGGTAAGGTGGAGGAAAAGGGGGAGGTCAATGCCGAATCCGCAATCCAAGAGCTCCAGCGACGAATCGACGCGAAAGCAGCCACCTCGCGATCTACAATCGAACCCGCTGTACGAGTACCTCGCCGTGAAGATTCCAGTTCGGCGCGAGCGTCTGGATCACCGGTTCGGAGCTCCCCCATCGCCGCCAGAATACCGACTACAAAAAGCCCGCTACCGCGTCAGGATCATTCACCTCGACCACCCGCTTCATCGCCCGCTGCGTCCTCCGCGTCACAAACGTCTCCAGTCTCTAAGCCCTCCACATCAGTAATACCCCCTCCCCCAGCCTCACACGCTTCATCACCTCATTCTGCACAATCTCAATCACCACCTCCCCCTCTTCAGTCCCGCATGCATCCACCGACTCCCCCGGAACCCGAACCCGAAAAACGCGCCGACAAACCCCATGAACGTCCACGAGAGCGGTCGAGATCTCGTGTGGCGTGGTGGAGGATTAAGGGGATGCGGTTACCATCGTTCTCAAATTCGAGCTCGAAATCGGATACCAACTATACTATCAGCACCAACGGCAATCACGGTTCCGCGTCTACGTCACCCGCGACACGTCGAGGTGGAGGTGGAGAAACGTAAACCCACAAACCCACGGAGCACACGCACCGGAAGAGGCGATCGATCGTGGGTGTGAACGACATGGCATTTTGGTCAGGATTGATGATGAGCAGGAGGAGGAGGAGAAGGAGGAGGAGGGAGAGGGTTATGATCAATGATGAATGAAGAATGATGCTTTGATGCTTGACGGGAACCATAACCATAACCGCAACTGCGCCCGACCCTCGCCGCCCTCTCCGCCCTCCAATCATCGCTCGTACCCTTCTCCTCTTCTCCTCTTCTCCTCTTCTCCTCTTCTCCTCTTCTCCTCTTCTCCTCTTCTCCGCCCCACTCGGCTACACCCACAACCAACCTCTACATCCCCAACCTTACGACCTTCTCCTTCCCCCGAGTCTTCACCACTCCATGTCGACCCATCACCATCACCATCACCATTTCCATCTCCAACACCCCGCCATGTACACGACCACGACAACTACAACGATACTCCAACCCATCGCGCACGCAACCAAAAACCGGGCCAGAAACTGAAACGGAAACACCACGCCATAGTAGCCTACCATAATGGATAGTCTGTGGTATTGGGATGTATGGGATGGGATGGGATGGGCTTGGAGAGAGAGGGGTGGGGCAAATGGTGAGATGGGATGGCCCGGGGAGATGGTGCGTGTACTATAGGATGTGGCTGGTGTATAGATGTTAGATGTTTATGTAATTTTACGGAATGTAAGTGGTTTTTGCGCATCTGGAGAGCTTCGGGAGGGGTGGAGATGACGGTAATGATACGCAGTCCAGTGGTGATCATCTGAGGGTGATAGGGTGTCGCTATGTCTGATCAGATATGCGTCACAGCCGATGGCTCGGATGATTCATGACTAGCACAACAAAAGTGCGGTGACTGCAAAGGTAGCAAGCAGGCAACTGGAGGGTTCAGTGGCGTAGAGTACACAATGAAGCAAAGTTTGACTGCTCCGGTGGCATTGGGCGAAAAATCCAAGAATGCGGGCGAGGCAATTTACACAAGTCACGGCTTTGCACAGATTCTTCATGAGGCACAATTCAGACCACAAAACAACATCCTATTGCAATCCCTAACCAGCAGCGAGTGCATCGTCTCATCAAAGCATCAAGTCATCAGCAACAAACGCAATCCAGTGATTCCCGCTGCTACACATCAACTAGTATGATTCCCATGCCCATGACTTATTTCTTGCCCTTCTTGCCCTTGCCGTTGTTGTTGTTTCCACCAGTAGCGGACTCGGTGGTCTTCTTGTCGGCAGCGCTCTGGGCGCGGGACGCAAAGCTACCGGTGCCGGTGTCCTTGCCGCCCTTCTCCTGTTGAACGAGAGCAGTCAGCGGATTTCAAACGATGATGAAGGGGGTCAAGGGATGAAGAGAAGCAGCGGGAGAGAAGGGAAATTGCCTGAGTAGACTGGATGCGGGAGGCATCGGCCTTGGAAGTGTCCTTGCCCTTGTTTCCTTTGTTCGGCATGATGATCGAGTTGATGAGTGTGGTGATGCTGTGAGCAGTCTGGTGGTGGTGTGAAGTGATTGAGGAGGGGAGTAGAGGAAGGATGAGAGGGGAGGGAGGGA
>ML220157.1:117291-146446 GCA_004786065.1 Ascodesmis nigricans | reverse complement strand
CGCCGCTGGGGAAGGAGGTCGATTCACCGCCGGATACTCGACGGGCGAGAAGAGTCCAGCGGGAGCATGGAGCGATTTTGCCCCGTTCCGCCAGTCATGCCGCCGCTGCTTGATGATCCCGAGGGCTGTAACCTTGGACAGCGGGTGTGGGTCGAGCCAATGCTGGGGATCATGGACGCGAGTGGAAGGTCAGTTGCACTGCCTGATACTGGCGTTTGTTGTTGTACAAAAAGTGTAACAAGTGTTTGCTGCCGATATGAGGGAAGCTCCAGTTTGCCAGAGCACAGGGGAAGATGGACAGCATGACCCTCTATCGAGTTGGTCGCTGAGAGAGGTTTGAGTTCCTGTTGATGGCCAGCTCTGAGACAGTGGTGGCTTCAAGTTCACGGCGGTGTTCAACTTACGCATCGATCACTGTCACCAAAGCTCCCATCTTCAGTGCCGCGACTCGCTGAGCATCATTTCGACGCCAACTTCCAGTTGATGATAACGATGATTGTTGGTTACTTGCCAATGGTCTCGCCTGCTGTATTGCCATGTTCGACGTTGTCTGACGTCTGTGAACTGACGTTGATGAGGCATGAGCTGCGCATGCGCACGTCCATCATGATGTTCCCACGTGTCTCGGAATCATGAATGAATCCTCGTTTATTCTCCGACATCATCATCAATTATTCATTAATACTCTCGATCAGTGATCCACTCCCCTTTTCCCAACGTCAATTTCATGCATCGCCTGTCTACCCTCTCCTGCGCACAGCCCCAACACGCGCATGCACCACTCCCCCTTCATCTCCTCCCAGCCCCAACACCCGCTCTCCAATCATCACCTTCCTCTGTTCCATTGTGCCATCCATCTCCCCTGTCTGCCACACCCTCCCGCCGCACCAAACCCTCCGCGTTACACCTGTGTAACCTTCACTCACAGCCCTCGCCCAAAACAACATAGCCGATCCCTCAGCACGCCTCCTGGTTGGTCAACATTCGTGCGCATCTGCAGCACTCATGCTTGACGAGACTCCAACAATTGCTGCCTGGAAGATTTTCTCCCAGAATACGAGATGCTTAGACTGTTTAGGAATAGGCATAGGCTGTTAGGCTGACTCGGAGCCTTCGATCTCTGCTATAAAACCCGCTGCTCCAGCAGACAGAGCAGGAGCAATTCACCGCCCTGTCTGTCGTTCACCATCTCCACTCGCTCTCTCGCTTTTCCCGCTACGATTAAATAGCAGACATCATGTTGTTCACCTCTCTCCTCGCGGTAACGCTTACCCTGCTCCCCACCATCACCGCCGCCGAAGAAGGCCACACCCACTTCGTCACGCACAACCTCCACCGCCGGCAAGGCTCCGCATTCGAGCCCGACACAATCACGCTCCCGGGGTCGTGTGCATCCTACAACAAAGTCACGTGCGGCAAGCGCCTCTGTATCGGTCCTCAACTCGGCGAGATCTGCTGTGATCCCGCTCAAGACTGTACGTCTCCTCCTTTCCTCCCCTCCATTCCATTCCGTGGTCGATTAAACTTCCGATCAACTAACCCGCACCCCAGGGGGCTGCCCCAACGGCTCCTTCTGCCTCACCAACGGCCTTTGCTGTCCCGACGGCCTCGACCCCGTCACTTGTGCTGCTCAAAACAACATCCGTCTCCCGCCGGGGTTCAAAACCAAGTCTGCCGTAGATCCCTCGCTGTTGACTGAATCTGCGACTCCTACAAGCACGCGAACTACGGCGAGGACGACGCCGACCACGACGAGCACGGTTGTGCCGGCCGGGGGGGATGATGATGAGGATGATGATGGAGGGCTTGATTTGGGTTGGTTGAAGAGCTTGACGGCATCGATTGCACCGAGACCGAGTGGGAGTGGGGTGCCGCAAGCAGGAGATAGTGCTGCTGCTGTTGGAAGAAGGGCGGGGGTGGGATTGGTGGTTGTGGGGGTTGTGGCGGCGGTAGTGGTGTAGGAGATGAATGGTGGTGGGTTCTATTGGGGAGATGGTGATGGGATTTACATCTGTGCTTTAAAGGAAATGAGCTTAATGTTGATCAGTACGATAGTATAACGGTATATAAATAATAATTATATAATTCCGAGTCATCTCTCCGCTACCTGCTACTCGAGTGATACCAAGTGCATCACACCCGCCTTCCACGCTCTCACATCAACTGCACGCAACGCCAACCATCGTAATCCTTACAATCATCTCCACCGTATCCTTCTCGTCACTGCAGCTCTCCATCTCCATCGCCATCTCCTTCTCCATCTCCGGGTCCCTTCGTTTCCGCACGCTCCGTCTATCAACTGCTCCGGATCCCGCTGCTACGGATCTCGTTTTCGTTCTCGCTGGCTACAACACCCCAGACGCCCATTGCATCATCGACCATTGACCATCGACCATTGACTCCCACTGTTCCCCGCAATTACAGTTACCGTGCAGTTGGACGCGCTAGATACACTGCCCGCTACAGGTCTCGTTCTCGAGTCGCCAGCTAGTAGTACGGAAAGATACAATATGATTCCGTGGTTTTCGGCAGAATGATCATGCTGGAAAGCTCAAGCCACGTCGTCCAAGTCAGCGGGGATCGGTTTACAATAGTACTATACACTGCAGTTCGTCGGATACCAGTACCGGTAGGGTTAGGGTTAGTACGATTCTATGCGTTTGGGATAAAGGCGGGTTTCAAATGACACTGGAGGAAGAAGTGCAATGCAAAAAAAACCTTCCGCTCAGAAATTGTTATCCATGACCAATCGACGTCATTGTTTCTTTATTTGGTAGAAATAGCCTCGCCCCTCGGTTACCCGAGCCGCTTCGACGTTTTCTCCGCGTCGACCTGTGGCGTATGAACGGTCTCAGTATATAGAGCAAGATCCAATCCAGACTTGGATCCCAACTTGAACTTCCCCGACTCACCTCAGTCCTCGTCCTCTGAAGCTCAGTCTGCCGCCACAACCCTTGGCATAGAGTACTTATACCGCCCCTACGAGGATTCGTCTTGATGATAACCTTCGTTCAAGTTGAGGATGTGGAATTGAATTTCCCAAACTCCTACGAGAATATGAAACCACCGGCTACACTTCAAACTCGATTGTCTGCGTGAGTATTCAAGTTGGGAATCTTCACAGCAGACTCAGACACTGCAAGGTGGATTGATTTGAACTTCTGGTCATCATGATCAGATATGATACTTCGGGAGCCTATCGTAGTCGGTCGCTCGGCGTTGTGAGGACCTCTGGCGCCTAACTTCGCGAAAGAAAAGTAATACTGACACGAACGCTAGGATCAAATTTCGTACTCAATAAAGTGTTCAAAAATATCTTTGCACTCGTGGGGAGGACACCCATGTGGCACAACTCCATTTTTGATTGATGAACTTAAGTTAACTCCACCTACTAGAAACAATTCCCGCAATCCCGGTCGTCTGACAATCACACAATCTCCTTCTCACAATACTGCATCACCCTTCCCTTGTCCCACTCAGCCTCCCGCCTCTCCACCTGCCCCATCACCTCCTTCTCTTCCTCCGCCTCCTTCTCCATCCTCTTCCTCGTCTGTTCCTCCGCAATTCTCAAATTCATAACCCTCTCCTCTTCTCGCAGCTGCCATAGTTTCTTCCTCTCTCGTCTTTTATCGCGGTAACTATAATAGAAGGCGAGGATGAGACAAATGGCCTTGATTCCGACGATGGGACCCTCCTCCTCATTACGCCCTCTCGGCTACGAGTTCTGGTCCCGTTGTGATTTCTTCCACTCCATGAATAATCAAGCTGCCCTATCTGGACCGCTCAGCTAAATGCCGAAATGAGCGACCATGGCTCAGATTCTAATATTCCCCGCAACACTCCTCGCCAAAACAGAACACATAAGATAACTCCCAAACTCCTCTCACCGCTCCTTATCTATAGCTACAATCACAGCCCCCAAGAGCAACAGTAATGCAGCAACATCGCTTCCATATACACGGTAACCCCCGACTTCCCGCCGATCGGAGTCTTTTAAGTTCCGCCGTACAGTAATGCAATCGCCACCGCATTCTCATCGATAAACCGGTTCACTGCGGTGTAGCCGTAGCCCATTGTACCGAGCGTGATGAAGAGGAAGAGGCAGGATAGTAGTGGGAGCATTGTCGCGGGGTGTGTAGAGCTGAGGTTCGCGAGTTCGGCGTGTTAGTAGGGAAGAGAGAGAGTGGTGAGAGTGATATTGCAGGAAACGGTGTGAAGGGTCAGGTTCTGTGGTTGAAGCTGAGGGGAGATGTTAGTTGTGATAACCCGGGTTGGGTATGGAGACGGGGTGTTGTACCACTTGCACCGTTGTTGAAGTTTCCTTGCAAAGCGCCGTCGAAACCCCGGGAATGTTCGATGCAGCGCTGGTAGCTCTGGAGGGTGTGATAGTATATCGGCTTCTCCGGCAGCACACTCGCTGCTTAATCCTGTCTTCTTTGTTCTTCCCTCCTTTGTTGCTGCTTTGTTGCTCCTTTCTCCAACGCTTTATCAACGCCTTCGCCGTTAACTCGCACCCCAAATCCCCCACACCCCTGCAAAGAGGATGAACGACCTTTATACCCACCTCCGATCCTCTCTCTCTCTCTCTCTTCGGCGCGCGCTTTCAGCCCCACGAAACCCGTCCCATCACCCCCGCCGATCCTGCATAGATCCAGCATTGATATCGCATATCCCCCTCCCAACGGGCGCCGGCACCCCTTACCTCCCACCATCATCTGTCCGTGACAGCTGCAGAAACAGCCCGGATCCTCTTCCTTTACCTGTCACTTCTCGATTCGAGTCTGTTGTTGATCCCCGTAGGCAGATGCGGGTGTCGCGTCCGAGCTCTTCTCCTTCATCCGCATTCTTTATCCGTACGCTTAATCCGAGTGTGAATCTGAGTACACCAGGTTCGGTGGTTTCAACGAGAGCAGAAGGAGTGTAAAGAGCATAACCGACCCCACCTACTAGAGTACACGGTCCCACATAAACTACTCGAGGATACACGAGTTCGATGCAGCAGCTTCCACGCCCAACGCCCAGCAATCGCTGTCACCTACGACTCCGGAGCAAACGCGCGTACCTGGCAACATCACGCACGTTTTCGCGGGTTCTCGGGTTCAACGGCCGTCTGCGGCGTCGCGGTGTCCGATCGCGGTATCGCGGTTCTCCAGCTCTGTTCTGTGGAGGGGTACATAGCTTTGAGGTGGGTTTAGGGGGATCCGGACCCGGATCGGAGGATGTGTGACTCGACTCAGAGGTGGATGATTTGAGTTTTCCACCATCGTCGACGGCGAGTTCAAAGCTTACAGTGCTCAGTTTGGTGCAGTCGATCGTGCGAGATCGGCCGTGTTGAGAACAGCCTGGTATAGTAGTCATTTTCGCGCCGCTCCGTCTCCGGATGCGGCACGACGTTTAGCCGGATTGGGTAACCACGACACGCTGTAGACGCTCTCGTCCAGAGTTGGGCTCGGATTAGGTACGGTTGCTATTGGCTGGGCAATGTACCTTCTCGTTCGACACGGGTGTGTATGGAGAAACGAGATCAAGGGTGGTTGTGGAATCCGGATCGGTGGAGGAGGTGGAGGAGGCGTCAAACGCATAACGGGAGTATGACTCGAGACGAGTGCCAGTCCATATTCCTTCGTCTCCCAAAGCGACACAGGTGTATCAAACCCTTTCACCTTCAGTGTCAATCATTGTATCATATACGGTCTTAAACGCCGACCGGGTGGCGTTACATCCATGCACTACATGTTCTCAAGCGCGTGAAATCACTCGCTTATCAAACTTTTCCTGCTGTGATATTCATGCCCCTCTATGACTACCACGATAACCTACGGTAGTGAACATAAAAAAGTGTGGGTTGCTGAAATGTATACCATATACATCATATGGAACACCGTAGCGTCGCCCGGAGCACTCAGCCATCTGTTTACCCGAACTCACTCGCATACGCGGGCCCAACCCTCCTTCCTCTTATCTTCTTTCACCATCCTGCTCCCCTCCTCCTCTCCTCCCGATCCCGTCCTCCACCCATCTCGCCCACATGCAACCCTCACCCCCCTCCGCCCTAATCTCGCATCTTGCCCCGTCCCCCTCCGCGCCCCTCTCAGGCTTTGGTTCGATGATCTCGAAATTAACATATCATATTCGACACAAGGCGAGTCAATGGGATGTCTAGATGGTGTGCAAAGAATACACATTTCCTATGTACAAGCCGAATATACTAGTATCTACAATCCCGACTCCTCCGTCGATGCATCGCTCCCCACCCACTGAATCAACCCCACCAACTCCTGCACTCCAAGCCCGCCAGCGGACTCATCCCCCCCCTTCTCCACTCCACTCCCCGGCTCCTCAGCATTTCACCATTTCATCCTTAAAGCTGCACCTTGCTTGCCAACCAAAGCGCCGCCTCCGTGGTCTTCAGTCCATAGGTCAAATGCGCGGCGGTAATAATGAGAGTCCCCGAGCACACCATATCACCCACATTGCAGTACACCTTCAACTTATTGCTCGGGAATCCCGGGATGCGTCCAAGGTTCTGGAGATTTTTGGTGTAGCCAAAGAAGACGACACCGTCGAGACGGGCCTTGACGGCGTCAGAGAGCTGCTCGACTGCGTTGGAGATCACCGCGGAGCCTTGGGAGTAGCCGCCGGCGAGAATGCGCGCGGTTGGGCATTGGTTGTAGACTCTGGGAGGGGAGTTAGCGGGAGAGTGGGGGATGATGCGGATGGGGAAAATGGACTTACTGCTCAATCTTGGCCTTCGCGGTGGCGATCGCCTCAGCATTGGAGCCGTCGGGAAGGAAGTTGGAGGCCAGGTCGGCAGGGTAGGCGACGCCCTGCATGGCGAAGTTGTTGGGGAAGCGGGAGTTGAGGGTGGAGCGGAGGTTGGGGCCGAGAGTGCCAATGTTACCGAGTTCGGTGGAGCCGCGGGCGTAGACCATGACGACCTATTGCGGAGATATTAGTATCATACCATCATCAAAGAACCTCATTGGGGGTGAATCGGAACATACACCCTTGCATCCACCATTATCGAAATCATCGGCAGTCTGGCGCTTCTGGTGCGGGGACGCAACAGCGGCGGCCAAAGCACCAGTGACGGAAGTGAGGAGGACGAGGAACTTCATGGTTGCTGATTGAGTTGTAAGGGACTCGGAGTCGAAAGATCGCGGTATAGTGCTGCTGACTGAAGCTGGAGCTGGTGGAGGTGAAGAATGAATCCAGAGAACTGAGATCTCAGTCTTTATACCCAGAGTCCCATCGCCGTGGACACTATCTCGACAGACCGTTGAATCTCAGTCTCCCATCACCATTTCACCTCAACCGAATCGTGAGACCTCCCAGAAAGGCGGTGGTTATGGTAGCGGATATGGTTGGTTGCACAGCATGTTGCCGGAAAATAGTGATCGCGGGGTGAGGTTGCTGCATATAGCTAGCTTAGTGTCATTGAAACAAGCCCTGCCGAGGCCATTGGAATCCGGGGAAGCGGTAGAGGTTGGGGTGCAGATTGTGGAGAGCCTCGTGGCGTTGGGAGCGATTTTGGGGCGTAGACAATCTTCGTAGACTACTTCCGAAATGTGAGTTCGAAGAACTACGACGTCTGGAATGAGAACAAGCCTGCCTGAGCTGTATCGTTCAGCGCGTATTGTGTGTCGCGACGTCCTCGCCATCGACATCCAAGCGCTCAGCGAGATCACAACCAACTCCCACGCATCCGCCCCTTCCAGAACAATCCCCCCATCCTTCCATCGGAGAAAATACCATAAATCTCCGCCCCAATAATCATATACAATCACCTCTATATTCAACTCCCCACACTCGACTCGCGTCCAGCCTCGCATCCATTGAGGCCTAGACCATTTCCCGGGATCCCCAGATTCTCCGACCCCCACATAATTGCACCGGCCTCGGCATGGCTTGTTTCAACACCGCACCAACAAGAGGTGCTAGCTGGATACAGAAATGTCGAGGTGTCGATCGTGACAGGACGAGGAAGGAGAGACATGAGAGACGACTCGGATCCTCGAGTTCCGAAAGAGTCAGGCAGCGTACTGTAGGAGCTCTGTAGGCACGACCGATGCTGGGGGCGTTCTCGACGTTCTCATCGCCAGGGAGTTAATGGCGTGGTGTGGTGAGATTCATCGCTTCATCGCATGTTCAACATTGTCCGCTTTCACCCATAGCTTCCGAAGCGCACGAGTCTACTGGAAACATTAATCGTAATGGTGTATAGTGTCCGTCACCGCCGAGCCTCGGTCGCCGAAATATTCTACGCGAGACAGAAGCTTGTTTCAATGGTCGGATAAATCCGCAACGCCCGACATCATCCCCAGCCGTATCGTCACCTCCGTCAGAATATCCATCTTCAACCGCGGTTGCATCGTACTTTGTCTTAACATGAATTCCTGGTGCAGAGTAGGAGACTGATGATGACCTTGATCTCATACCAGGGGTCGCTACACTCACTGTCAAAGCTATACCCAAACCGCAGTACCATCATGATGCGTCCATCTGGAGGTGGAGCTCACGTTGTAGCGTTGAGTTCCGCTGCTCGGATCTGAGTCGTTGAAACTGGCCCATAAGCATGATCATTTCGTGTATCGTCGCTGTCGGGAGATGCCATGCGAGCTGAGAAAGAGAAGGACGTAGGTCCAGTCGCAGCGTGAGGGCCAAGCTCACAGATCTCGGAGCAATCAGCATTAACCCAACTGGCAGGGGATTGTGAGATCCAGACTCCAGCGGGTATAACAGCAGGAACAGCAGGAGAATCTCGCATCATCTACGTGAGAGC
The DNA here is from genome assembly GCA_004786065.1 of Ascodesmis nigricans. Lineage (NCBI taxonomy): Eukaryota > Fungi > Ascomycota > Pezizomycetes > Pezizales > Ascodesmidaceae > Ascodesmis > Ascodesmis nigricans. The sequence continues at coordinate 137,664 of ML220157.1, read as the reverse complement.
ACAGAATGAGAGAAGGGGAATCCAAGCAGCAGGAGTCGATAAAAGCAGCAGTCAACATCAAAGTGGCATTAGGAAAGAAGTGGATTGTAGAAGCGAAGGACAGAAGTCCGCTCAATAGACGAAGCTATGGTTGGTGTCCAATCTCCCCACGTGACGCGGCTACCAGCACCAAAGTACAAGTCTATTATCTTCTTGCTTGCTTCCTGCTCCCAGTTCTTTTTGTCTCTATAGTGTACATTAACTTTCCCCTCTTCCCTCTCCAATAATGCCATCAAAATGAAGCTGGATTGGTGCTAAAGCGGCGGTGTCGAAGAATGAGCGAGCTTTAGGGGTGGTTACCTTGAAGACTGTCAGCGGGCTTTGCATAGAGGGGGCGGGTGTTGGAGATGGTCAGACGGCATTGAGACCTTGATTATTGCGCAAATCCAATGATCACCATATCATTGGGAGTAGCGGCCTCATCACCTAGAGCATCCTTCAGGCTGGAAAAACCGTGAAGAACCTCTTTGAATGTTCCACATTTCACAGAATCCGGGGTCCAATGCGCTGGGAAGGGGCCAATAACCTTCTTGAATACCTGCACCAGATCGATTTCGAAGGCAGCTTCGAAGAGAGTGCGTCCTGTGGCGAGCTCATAGGTCTGACGGAACAACAGTTAGTGCAGCTCTTTCTGCCAAACCTACTCTTTCGACATGCTAGTTTTGGTTTTTCGCTCTCAACTCCTTCAACTCCTGTATATCAGGCGGCACTTCCGACGCGTAGTCATACTCGGCAACAAAACGCCATCATAATGCATCCCCGGGACTTCATAAAGCCATTCCCAGCTGAATATGTGCCCAACTACCGCTCTGGTGGTTTTTATCCCGTCCAGGTTGGAGACCGCTTCAAAAACGGACAATATGAAGTTGTCCACAAGCTTGGTTTTGGGTCGTTCGCCCTCGCCTGGCTCCCCCGGGATCATTTGTGAGTACAAGTGCCGGGAGATGACCCGAAAAAGGTGAAAGGATAATTGTTAACGTTTTCTTCAACAAGATTGCAGTCGCTCTGAAGGATGTGATGGCAGAACGATCTGCAGAACTCAGTCAGGAAGCCCGCGTTTTGCAGCACGTCAGCATGGCCGCGGCTCACAGCAGTCATCCCGGCCGCAACCATGTCTTGCAATTCTCTTATTCAATCTCATCATGCCCTGTGTCCCTCGTTGTATGCGGGATTCTCTTTACCATGACGGGCCTAACGGGAGACATATCTGTATCGTGACTGATGTGCTGGGCCCGAACAGCACAGAGGTCAGCGATCATACAGAACTAAATCGGCACGGTGGCTACTTAACGCATGAGTGTCTCGTCAAGTCCTCTTAGCCGTCAGCTATCTTCACTCGGTCGGTGTTACTCACTGAGGTACTATATGATCAGCTTTCGCCCTTCGGATTACGTCTACTGACATTTCGAGGGCAGATATTCATCCAGGAAATATTCTATTCCGCTATCCTGATCTCGATACTCTCATACGCTCCATACGACACACAAATCTCAATCTTCTACTCTCGGAACACAAACGAGCAAGTCACCTTGTTGTTGTTAACTCACAGCTCATTTATGAGCAACCCATCTCCCCTTGTCACGGCCGCGCACCAGACTCTAGGCTGGCAACGCAGCGAAACTCCATTTAGTCTGACACCATGACTTATTTGGTCGAGCCAGCCAAAGTTCTGGTGCGAGACAAGTCCAGGAATAACGGTCCGAGTAACTCAGCTCCGTTGTGTGATTATGTTATTGGCAAATCTGCACTGGGAGCTGTATACCATAAAAATCATTAAAATTACAAATTTCACTATCATTAAGATACCATGTCTCACTGCATTATATCATCTCCGGAAGTGAAATACAAACCATCGCATTGTGCTATAGTTCTTGTCATCCTTTACTTTGGATCCTTATCTTCCTTACAATATACATCTATATATTACAGGATTCTGACTTCTAGTAATCTTGTGGCCGTTTATCAACGGAAGATGTTTACCCCCGATTTTCATCCGCGTTGTTGCGGCGTTTTGCCTGACATCAGCATCGCAGCATCAACCTCCAGCGCTCCATCGTCATCCTCCATCGTGGCCACCACTACTGTGATCAACGACAATCTCACCAACGGTTATCCGTGCGACCATTCCTTTTATCCATGAACCTCCTGTATCTCTTTTTTATCTCTTCCACCAATTCCCCTGCTGATTCTATCGCGCAGTCCCTCACGATGAGGCCGCCGCCATCCACAACCGAAACGAACGCCGTCTCCACGCCGTGAACCGCTCGATACTTCGAAATCCAGTTAGCGAGGTTGCCAGTCCAGGCCAAAGCCAATTTGGCGGCCCATCGCCCCCACGTCTCCGCTCAACCAGTCAGCGGAAACGCACGATCCGGAGGTATCCACCGACCACAGTTGCGGGTTTCTGAGAACCTCGCTGTCAGCACACGGAATGGTTACAGAATGGCTGTAGATGGAGCAGGATCGTTGTCATCACAAAACGTTATCCCCCAGTTTGAGCTGCGGAGCTGGATCCAACCGTCGCGGGAAGAGAATTTTCAACACCATCACCCATCTTCACAAAAGCCACGTCCAATCGGCGAACGCTACATGTTAACTGTGGAGGAGTACATCTTTGCAAGCAAATTTGAAGTAAAAAAATGACGGTGAGTCGGTGTGTAACAGAGAGCATTAGGGCGGATTCACGTCTCCAGCCTCTTCTCTTGTTTCCAAGATACACTGCAAGATCATTCTTACAAGTTCAACAGAGAAAATCGAGCTCATTTTTCAATCCTCCGACCGACCGCCCTCCATACCCTATAATAATCTATCGCCGACCACCCAAACCTTATACACCATGAGTGCTACCATACCGCCCCTTGGACGATTTTGGCGAGCAATGAATCCCTCCAGCATCAACGCAAAGAATAAATCATTACAAAAACAACTTTCTTTGCCGCATTTACAAGGCTTACTGGCTTGCTGCTGGAAACATGCAGACGTCCGGAACCCTGACGGTTTGCACGCGATTCCTCACCTGCCACGGCTATGCCCAGTTATGAGAGTGGATGCAAGAGAGTTCGCAAGCAACTGTTATATAAGATAATGCTAACAAAATATTCATTATCGTCATGTATGCTCAAGAAAAGAGAGAAATATGAGGCGTGAATCGAATGGCCCATGTCACTCCATAACCACAACAGATACTATCTCCAATCTAATTTGAACAATTACTTGGTTCTCTGACCATTATTCATAGTGCGGATCCTCGATCATCACCTGCTGGGGAGCTATGGACTTCATCCTTTCTCCCAAATTATGGAGACCCGCTGAAGCGTCAAAATTCTTTCTACCACTATACCTCTTCGGCTTCCTATTCGTGCCACCGCCGCAGCGTCAGAGCCTATTATTATGCGAAACCAGTCTTTTTACCAACATCGGACAATCCAACCATCATCCCCGTCTACTAATCTATGTTCGTAGCCGCGCGATGCGCCAAGCGAGAAGCTAATCGAACGGTGCTTTTTTCCAGCTTCGACAGCATCTTCCCGAATGTAGTTTCTTTTTGCGCGACGCAGGTACGATGCATTACAGTGTTGGTATTGCGGGGTTCCGTGGTGTTACAAAATGAGATGCGTCCAGGTTTCTGGAATTGTGCTCAGTCACGGCTTCACCATCAATGCCATGTGGCGATGGTGCCATTGAATTCCAGACCCATCGAGTCCATCTACGCCTTGCAGAAGAAATATTAATATCATCGCTCTCACAAATATTCAATACTTAAACAATACCACTTCGCTTCCTCGTGGCAGCTGAAATTGAGACAAAAGCTGAGCTGATGGGACGACGACAACCAAGTTACACTAGTCTTCAGCCTAGCCTGGCTAACGGGAACCCACATCTTCTCAATGCAACGGCTACCCACTTCCAGCTCGCTTTTTCACCAATCCAGCAGCTGGATCCCGCAATACCCTCGACACACCGCCCAGGAACTCGGATCTCGACCGCGGCCATGGAATCTGGGGTTCTCGATCTTTCCAGGAAGTGTCTCCGAGTACCTTCCCCCCCCCACCACAATAAGTTCCGCTCTCCATCCAACTCCAGTCGGTCGCTCACTCACACAGTACTCAATCCAGCGCGGAATATACTTTTCAGCTGAACATCTTCAGCCTCCGACGCGAGGGGTCTTGACTCGCGCCGTCGAATAATCGAGACCCCCTGACTCACGGACGCACAGAACAACATCCGACCTTTCCTGTACATCCAGGTGGTCGGTGCGGTTATGCTTATAAGTTACATTCCCCGCTCAGAGGGTGGTGGTGGATACCATCGACGATAAGAGGAGACTGACGAGAAGGACGAGACTGATACGATACGATACGATAGGAAGACAAGAACGATTGATACCGGCGATAAGATGAAGGCTGCTTTGATGGCTCTTTTGGCGGGGTTTGCTGGGGTTTTGGCGGCGCCGGGGATGTTCAGGAGGGATGGGGAGGAGGGTGCGGTGGGGGATGAGGCTGTAGAAGGTGTGTATCCCCCGATTTAAGCCGATCGAGAGATCAAACAGGAGGAGAAATTTTGGATCTGGGAGGAACCGAGGAGAGCGAAGAGTTGAGAAGGAAGGGCTGACAATCAACTGCACCAGCCGAGATCACCCCAATCTATGATCTATGTATGGAGTTCCCATTCACGGATGAATGCTTTTGTAAAGGATATCTCAGTATGTCACACATCATCATCCCTCCATCCACATCCCATCGCCACGTCTCTCTCCAACCCAGATCTATCCCCCGTTCTCCTCCCCATCGCCGAAACTCATTGACTGATTTGGAATCTATAGAAAGCACTGATCCGGTGTGGACCCAATTCTGCAACGACAACCCCGAGTACCCTGTGTGCTTCCAGTGTCCCGCCGCTGTTACTCCTCCATCTCCCGGTACTTCCCCGTTTAGCTCTGGCTCCTTTCTATCCACCCCCACTCTACCCATTACTATCCCCCCCCGTTACGACCTTCAAATCCCCCAATCCCCCTTTCGGGTGTTTCCCCATGACTAACCCCGCCACACCGCAGACGCAACCCCCAACTGCGAAGACCTTTTCCGCCCAGACATCTGCGACGCTATGAAAGAGGCCACAATTGAATTCCCCACAACACTCGAGAAGCGCGGGTTACTAGCAGGAAAGCGGGGTGCCGCAGGAGCTCGTGGGGCTGCTGGGGCCGCAGGAGCCACGGGAGCCTCCGGGGCGAAGGGGAGGTGGGGGGCTGGCGGGGCTTTTGGAGCTGGGGGGGCAAGAGGTGCTTCGGGGGCGGGAGGAGCACGAGGAGCGGTGGGGGGCGCAGGAGCGAGGGGGAGTTCGGGTGCTAGAGGCGCTGCGGGGGTGAGGGGGGGGACGACGGGTGGTTGGTGATTGGTATTTTCGTCGTTAGGCAAGAGTTATGGATAGATGAAGCACATTCACTAGCACTCGGAAGATAGATTTATTCTCGTCAGTCTCTTACAACCGCTTTCTTCCCATCCATGGAACCGATCACCGTGAATCCAGAACCGTCTCCACTCCCCTACCCCACCACTTCCGTACCGCACGCACCCCTTCACCCCTCCACTATCCCCTTTATCCACTCCACCACCTCCCCCACGTTCAGCACATACACCAAATGCTGCGCCGTCACCACATACGCTGTACTCTCACACACCAAATCCCCCTCTCTACAAACCACCTTCACTCTCCCCCCCGGAATCCCCGGAATCCCACCCCCATTCAGCACATTCTCCGGATACCCAAACAACACCATTCCCGTGATTGCGTGCAGCAGCGTTGGCGACAGCTGTTGTACCGCTTTCGATATGATGCTCGCGCCGTGGGAGTAGCCGGAGAGGAGGAGGTGTGAGGTGGGGCAGGTGGTTGTGATACTATATAGAGTCCGCAGATGTCAGCAATGATCATCGTCTCATCGAAGGAAGCTAGGATTTGATACAACGGGGAACAGAAAAGGGGAAACTGTACTTTCCTACCAACTCTTTCGTCCTCTCGATCGCGCTGGCTTCAATCATCGGCCAGAGATTCGGCTGGTAGGACATGAAATCGATACCTTGCATTGCGAAGGTGGAGGGGTACTCGGCCAGCAGCGCGGTGCGGAGGGAGGTGCCGAGGGCCCAATGTTGCCAATGTCGGTGGAGAAGCGGGCATGGAGGAGGATTATCTGATGGGGGTGTTAGAGGTGAGGCTGGTGAAGGGGAGGGGCGAGATGGGGGATAGAGTGGGGGGTACGTCTTTGCAGCCGCCAGTGAGGAAGTCGTTGGCGGTATTGCGTTTGGCGTGGAGGGAGGCGGAGAGGACGCTGGTGATGGTTGTGAGGAGAAGGAGAAGGGAGAACTTCATGATTGGTGGGGAAGGGGTGATGGAAAAGAAACAAGTAAATCTGATATATCAGCCGGCAAAGAGCGCGGTTTCGAAGTGTCTTTATATCCGCCTCATCGGCGACCTAAAACGAAACTATATACAGCTCATACGGTCGTGGGATATCAAGAACTTGCCTATGCTCACCTCACCCGAAAACCAAGCCCTATATTCTCCTTCGGTGATATCCCTGCCCTCGAAGTGTAGCACCGAGATCACAAAGCCTGGGGAACCATCACCACCTGATACTATATATGTATGGTCAATCCCACCGCGAGTATACCTCACCACAACACCCTCTCCACGTCACCTCATGCCCGTAATATACCACAAGGCATCGCAGACTCGCAGCGAGTATATGTCACTCCCCCCTTCCCGACGCGGCGCCCAGATTTCAACGACCTCGGTACACACTCAATTCTACCAACTTATCAGTCGATCGCCCTCGATTAAGCGGGCCCAAGACATGGCATGTCAGATTCGCATATCCCACCGCCACCTCCATTAACAGCCTAGTTAACACTCATCAGCCCACCAGCTCCATTGCCCTCCTTCTCACACTCGTCACACCCCTCCAAGCCCCTGCCCCACCACCCAGAATATCTTTGTTTTGGGTAGGAATGTGTCATGCTAGTTCTGCCGGATCCGCGATGCGGGCCGAACCGAGACGCTGTGGTGACGTGACGTGATGCGATGTGACGGGGTGTCGAGGGGGCGGATGTGATAGGAAAAGGATGGAGATGGAAGATGGGGGCGAAGAGGGGATGAAGATGAAGTCTGTGGTGGGTGGGTGGTGGCATTTGGAGGTGGAGTTGGAGAAGTGAGGAGCTCATGGGATGAGCAAGCCGTGCGGAAAAGGTGGACGCGTTGGAGATCACTCGGTATTGAGTGAGTGGGCTCACGACCGAGTAGTGAGAGACACTAGCGAATGTAATTTCTAGTTGTGCGGGTAGAGTAGAGTATAGCCCTGGCGAACCTGAGACGTACTCATACATTGGTAGCTCAGACATGTCCGCGCAGACAAAGCACCGATACAACAATGCGACGAGAACTTCAACCGCGGAACTGGTGAAGTCGCGGTGAATACGAATGAGAGTCATCAAGCTGCCCAAGGACAGATCACAAATACCATAGAGTTAAAAAAAACCCCACAAATTTCTATTGCTAACCAGATACTATTAAATTACACCTCTTTCATAAATCCACCAGAGAAACTATGAAACGCGTCCCAATCTTCATCTTCACCAGAAAAACACAGAAAACACATAAATCTTCCTCCCAAGCACCCGGATGAAGAGCCGGTAGGTACCCAGGCACCGAGGGGGTGGCTTCTACTTGCTTTATAATCGTTGCATCAGCACCGCGTTGCTCAGAATGATGTTTGCTTCTGGGCCTCAAGCTTCGTCGTTGGTCCAACCACAGTGTCAGAGGGATTTCCATCCCAGTCATCCGAGCGGAGAACCGATAGGCATCCAGGCACTGAGGGGGCCAGCTCTACTTTCTGGAATCAGCGCCGGGCTGTTCGGAATAACGTTGACTTCTGGAACTCAAGGTAAAACACGTGCTGGACAGCCTAAGTTGTCGGGCGGGCAACCCGAGCAGCTGGGTCCGGAGTCTGGATTGCTGGGTAGAGATTCTAGGGTGCTGGACCGATATTCCGGTGGACAGTCTGAGCTTCGACTTCATCGACTTCGATGTGTTTCCTTTTGTTCGGCCGTGAGGCGTGGAAAATCTGGTGCATATTGGAGGCCTTCCCATGAGCGTTTATAATACGTTTAGAACGGGATTTCGCACTAGTTTTAGAAGTCTCCTCTTCCAAATCTTGATCCCCACTGTGGATCTTTTGAGATTCCGGGTGGTAACAGCCAGCCAATCAACAGTCCATATCGATGCCCTGTCCCACTTTCTTCACGGAAACAATTAGACGTTCTAAACTCCAAATGTTGTCTAAACGTTCATGGAAAGGGCTCCACTGCTACTAGTGCTAAAACTATGTGCTGTAGTCTCCTTTAGCATCGGACTGTGCCCACAGTATTTGGATGTGGAGTTATCCAAAACTAGCGCAAAATTGCCTTCTAAATCTTGTATAAATGTCGACGGGAAGGCCTCCAGTCTGAGCAGATGGGTGGGAAATTTGAGCTGCTAGGCGGACAGCTGGCTGAGCGGTCTGAGGAGCCATGTGGGCAATGTGAGCGGCCGGGTGGAGATTCTGAGCTGCGGGACAACCAGTCTAAGCGGCTGGGTTGACACTCCACTGGACAGTTTGAGCTGCCTGGCGAACCGTCTGAGCTGCTGGGTGAACAGTTTTGTGAACAGACTGGGCAGTATGGTGCAGATTCTGTGCTACCGAGTCAGTCGACCGGAGAGCCTGAGCTGCTGGATGGACAGTTGCTTGGAGATCCCGAGCAGCTAGGCGGAGGTTCTGAACAGCCATAGCTGCCGAGTTGACATTCTGAGCAGCTGCTTGGACCGTCGGGCGGAGAGTGAGATCTGCGGGGCAGACAGTCTGAGCAGACGCGTAGATCTGAGCTGCCTGAGAAACCATCTGAGGAGAATGGTGAACATTCTGAGATGCCGGACGGAGAGCCTGAACTGCTGGATGAACGATCTGAGCCGCCAGATGGAGATTCTGAGCAGTCGGGTGCATCTGAGCTGCTGATTGGAGACTCTGGGCTGCCGGATTGACAGACTGAGCCGCTCGGTAGAGATTCTGAGCAGACGTGTAAATCTGAGCTGTCTGGCAAACGGTCATAGCAGCTGGATGGACCTGGCGAACAGTCTGAGCTACTGGATGAACAGTCTGGAATGTCGAGTAAAGATTCTGAACAGTCTGAGTTGCAGTCTGAGCGCAGACAGCCTGAGCTGCCAGGTGGAGATTCTGAGCAGTCGGGTGCATCTGAGCTGCTGATCGGAGATGTTGAGCCGCTGGGTTGACAGTCTGAGCGCGGACAATCTGAGAAGCTGGGTTGACGGTCGAGCGGAGAATCTGAGGGACAGTCTGCGCTGTCTGGGCAACATTGGTCTGAGCAACCGGATTTGAAGCCTGAGCCGCCCATCGAGCAAACTCCTTGACTGCCGCCTTAGGAAATATAATTTTGCCCTGATCAATAGCCTCAATCAATTCATCAATAATGGACCAATCAAAGATATCAATCTTGGAGTCCTCTTTTTGCTTAACCTTCTTGGCGGTAGAGTTTTGAGGCTCGACTTCGGCGACTTGTGAAATTCTTCTCTTGTGGGGTACGACAGGTGCGGCATTGATCTTCGCAACGTTGGTGGTATTCGACCCAATAACCGGCTGAACGGTCTGAGGCGCGGGAGGAGAAACGTGAGCAGCCCATTGCGCGAACTCATCGACCGCCGCCTTAGGAAAAGTAACTTTGCTCTGATCAATAGCCTCAATCAATTCATCAATAACGGACCAATCAAATATGTCGTCCTTGGAGTCTTCTTTTTGCTTAATCTTCTTGGCAGTAGAGTTTTGAGGCTCGACGTGAGTAACTTGAGATAGTCTGCGCTTTTGTGGGGCGATAGAGGCGACTGAGGCCACAGATGCGATCTTCTTCTCAGGCCCAGGCTTCTTCTTAGGCGCATGGTTCTTCTGAGGTGCAAGGTTGGTATTGGGTCCAACAACAGGGTGAAACATCCGAGATGCTGGGAGAACGATCTGAGCTGCTGGGGGTGAAGTCTGCGCTGCCGGCGCGGGAGGAGAGGAAACTTGAGCAGCCCAAGCAGCAAATTCCTCGACATCCGCCGCAGGGAAGGTGACTTTGTTCTGAGCAATGACTTCGATGAGTTCATCAATGACGTCCCAATCAAAGGCATCCTCCTTGGAGTCTTCTTTCTGTTTTACTTTCTTCGAATTCAAATTTTCTTCGACTTCATCGACCTGCGAAAGTCTCCGCTTTTGCGGGGCGACAAGCGCGACCGGCGCAACATTCTTCTCAGGCGCAGCGGGCTCGGTGTTCGGTTGAAATGGTTGGAGAGTAATGACTCCCGAGGAGGAAAACTCAGCGATCCATCCACTCGTGTCTTCGGTAGACGTCAAGTCGCAAATGTCGGGATTCTCAGTGGCCCATTTCACGAACGCATCGACATCGTGCCAATCAAAGACGTCTTGCTCGCCTTGTTTGAATTTTTTGGCATTCGAATTCTCATCGACTTGATCAACTTGAGAAATTTTCCGCTTTTGGCCGCCCAGCTGGACGGTTGGAGCTTCGAGATCATTCTTTGCGGGAATCTCGGGCACGAAAGGCCACTCTTTGAGATCCCAGTGGAGGCCAAATATGCGATCAAACAGACCATTCGGGGCGATGTCATCCTTGGATTTCTTGACAGGAACGCTTTCGACATCGCAAGCGGCTGTGAGTGTGTAAGTGATGTTTGGAACCTCAACTCCAGGCGCGGGCGAAGGCTTCTCCCAGGATTTGCGCCATTTCTCCCCCCTGGGAAGCTTGCTGCGTGCTTTAGGGCGCGGTGCCTTTATTTCGGGAAGGAGGAAGCCAGCCTTGTCGACTTGGAGGCATTTAGGGCGAGCCTGCGCTGAGTTAGTAACCTGAAAGGATGGAGTTGAGCGAGTTCGGGATTGCGTACAGTTTTGGCTTTCTTGATGAAGATGCTACCATGTTTTTTCAGGGCACGAAGCTCACTAACATACGAAAGCGGAGCAACTGGATCAACGGTCACAGTTTTTTGATAACCCGAATTACCATTATATAGATGCTGATGATTAGAGATGATACTCGGATTAGGGGTCTGATCCGACGCCATCGGCATAACGTGCGCCTGATGCGACTGATGTCCAGCATTCATATTCGGATTCATCATGGGGTCTTGATGATGATTCGAGTGGGTATTCGGATCGTGGCGTTGAGTCGATGTCGGCTGAGCGGTATACGCTTGATAAGCTTGATGTCCGGAATCAGTATTCGACGGGCGCATCATGGGGGAAGTCTGATGATGATACGAGTCGACCTGAGCTTGACGGGTCTGAACCAATTTCGCAAATTCTTTAAAAGACCGATATCCGTGATTGATGACCAACAAATTCAACGTTGCCAGTTGATGATAGTTGAGAGCGGGCTTCGAACGGGGGCGTTTTGCCAAAATCGGCGCGTGATGAGACTGAGGCATGGGATTGATTTTGGCGGGATTCATCGGCGCCTTTGTCGCGTAAGTCTGATTTCCGGAGTTGATACTGAACCGAGACTTCTTCTTCGAGGGTTGAAGATTCGGATCCATGATCTGATGAGTGATGTGGTGAGGGGAATGAGGCGGTTGGGGGGTCCCGTTGATGCCCGTAGGCTTGATGTTCTGGAAGTTGTCCGAAGAAATGATATTAAAGTTCATGATCGGGGATTCGATGCCCCTAGGCTTGACATTCTGGACCTTGTCCGCTGCGACGGACTGCATATTCACGTTTACGGCTCCCTTGTTGTGGCCAATAGCCTTGGGGTTCTGAGACTTCTTGGAAGCGATAGCATTCATGTGCACATTCGGGGTAGCCATCTTGACACGACGTTCGGTGTCTGTATTGTCCCATCAAGTCAGCAAAGATTCTTCAAAACAATCATCGCGACCTGGCTCTGGAACCATTTCATTCGCCGGTGGTGTTGTAGGGTAAGTGAAAGAAGACCCATACTTGAACCAGATCTTCAGAAGTAAGTTCTGTGGCGATGTGAAATGCTTCTGACCGACTGCGCAGTCTGAAGAGGACGAAGAGAGTATGTGTGGGAGAGAGCAGTGCTTGTAGAGGAAGTTTGTTGGTGTGGTTGTGGACGCGTTGTGTGTGAAGAAGAAGAAGGGAAGGAAGGAGAAACAACATCTTACGCAGCAAGCTTTCCATGGTTCCAACAACCCCGGTCTTCGCGATCACCACATCAGGGCAGGTTGGATCGCGGTGGGAATGAGTTGGCGGCGGTGAAGGGGCCAAGGCGCTCACAATGAGCAGTGGGGGCGGGAACGGGGAGCGTTGTTGGGTTGAGGGATAGAGAGGGTGAGGCCGAGGAGTCGGGTGTCAGATAGCGGGTCTCTGGGGCGTCAGAGTCCTGGTAGGGCGAAGAGTAGGGCTGTAGATGGAGAAATTTGTGTAGCGAGGAAGAGTTGAGGACGTAGATTGTCGGTTGACTCTATTTCTCGTCAAATACAAGTTCCATTTTCTTGAGCGTTTGTAGCCTGAGGCTCGCGATCCCTCCTCAATCTCCCATTCCCTCAAATCCCATAGGTGTATTATGCACTGTAGCCATAATGTAGATCCACCACCGCCCTCCCCAACCTCTCCTTTACATTCGTCTCCTCTTCTGCCACAGCACCGGTTAGGTTGGAACGCAGTGCCGGTTGGGTTGGAACACAGGGCCAGTTTGGAACACAGTGCCTGTTGGCTTGAAACACTGCGCCGGTTGGGTTGGAAGACACTGCAAATTGAAGCATCGGAGTTGGCCTTTGTCAATGTATATAATTCGGCTGGTAAATCACAATAGCCCAAACCGGGCATCTTACCGGTCATCCATAATTTGATCACCAATTCCATTTGTAACGTAGTCAAAAAATTGATAAACCGCGTGCTGATATAAACAATGCGTCTATACACTCATCTATCCCAGTATATTGAGGTCTGCGAAGAAGTCCAAGTTTCTGTCCTTGTTCCCAACCAATCGCATCAGCAAGTCTTAGCATATGATTTATTTTTTTGCCCACCATGCCCTGTATGTGCGTTATGAACTGCACAACTTGTTTGCGGCCAGAAATTGATTAGGGTTGTTGCGCGAGCCTGTCGTGCTGTGCTTCATTACATATGGCATCTCAAGGTCAAGATTATAACTTGGAACCCTTGCTCGATTGTGTCCTGACATTCATCCAAAACACGGTTTATAGGACCAAAGAAGAGGTGATGACAACATACTTATACTCCCTCTCTTCATCATTATAACACCGAGGACCGTCCCTTTCCCTCGGTCCTCACACTTTCGAGCCTCGTTACTCCGTCTTTGTCGCTTTTTCACCATGGTGGCACATCAATGTGACTCCCGCTATGGCAACAACTCATCTCAAAACCCGCATTATTTGTGGCGGGACGAATTAGCTCTCGCGCATGAAAAGCTTCGGAAGACAGAAAATGTTGCTATTGAGCTATTCAATATCTTCTACTAGCACCAAAGGATTGTCTCGTCCTGCATCAGCCTCGTATCTTCCATGGTGAATCATGATTTCATTAAAATCTCCCACATGCACATACCAGAGCAACAACAGTCCTATAGTTCTCATTGTTCCAAAACATATTGAATCAGATAAAGGCTTTACATTTTATTGTATTGTATTGTGTTTTATTTTTATTCGTTGTTGCTGGTTTATCCGACATCGTAGTCTTACTTAAACCTGGATAGGGGGCAGAACAGGAGCTTGGACCCAAAGGCATACTAGACAGAAAACAGGTTCTGAAAAGGCCACAAGCTCTGGTGGATTAGGCGAACAGGGAGGCGGGGACAAGAGACAAGGACAAGAGATCAAGAAGTGTGATGCTCACAAGACAAGTGATTTATTCCCAAGAGGTTAGGATGAAGAAGAAAGAGAAAGGAAAACTGCAAAAAGAGGAAAGATACAGGCCCTTAAATAACATACTTATCCACAATGATTCATGCAATTATAGACATATAACATTTTCGTAAGTGTCTCATTTGGATATCAATTACCATTTGTGTATATTGTGGTCTGCAAAGAAGCCCATGACCCCATCCCTGTTCTCAGGAAATCGCATCAGTATGTTATAGCATGTGAACTTGTTTTATCAACCATGCCTTGAAGGTGTGTTTTTTCTATGTCTGCACCTGCTGCTTCAACAAGACATTACAGCAATGATATGCAGAACTCCCGACTTCGCCAAACAGCGATACTAATTTAATTATAGTTTTCCCAGGTCCAATGTTGTACCAACGATTATCTGCATCATAATAGCGGCAGCAGTGTATTTCATAGCCGCTGTCCTTCAAACAAACAAAACAACTGTAAGATGATAGGTTTTACGGATGTACTAGTCTGCCGGCGCGGTGTGCTTGTCCACAGATCTCCGTTGACGACCGCGAGTCCGCCCAGCAACCGGACGATAAGCCGAGGGACGGTAAAAGTATAAGTCAGCTGTGAGCCTTGGGATTATAGGCGGCGTGGCTTTTGCCGTATGATTTTGGCTGATAGGAGTAGTCTGTTCTGTCCTCGATGCAGAAGGCTTTTCGCCCACTTCATTCTCTCGTGTTTGCTCTGCTCACGTCGCCCCACCATTTTGCCATTCCAAATCTGTCGTGAAGCCAACATCTGGAAGACAAGCGCGCTTCCCGCTTGTGTAGAGTGAACATGCGGTTGGTCACAATCTGCTGCTGTCACCTCCGCATGCACATCCCCAAAAACTCCGTAGATGGGATGGGGTGTAAAAATACCTTCACATCCAAGCTCTGGTAGGGCGGGCGGGGAGAACCGTAAACTGCCGGCAACATGATTCTCACGAACTCACACAGTCAGGCATCCAACCGTGGTTGCACGCGTGGACTTCCGCCCACTGCCGTAACCAGCCTCCACCAGCCTTCACCAGCCTCCCTTCACCGCCGATTTACCGGTGTGGCTTGTGGCGCGTCCACCTTCTCTACCCGCACACACCATACCATACTCTCCATAGGCGCCGCTACACCCCAGTATACAGCGCGGGGTGCCAAGCTTGGGTCTTCAGGCGGCCCACCTGGCGTCTTGACTCGAGGGTAAAAGCTAAGTATAGCTCCATCCGATGCGTTGTCGTTACTGTACAGTGCGACTACTGGATGCACAGGCAGTACAGCCGCATGGATCCTGCGGAATCCAATAGGCCGGAGGGTATATTATCCATTACTCCCACTGTCGGGGCCGGACACAACTTCGTCGCTCGTTCGCGTCGTCGTCGACCCATACATAGACTCCCCGCCGGACAAGAAACTTGTTGAGCCAGCACTTGAATTGATACGGCGTCAACGCAACCAGCCTACAACCGGAATCCAGAAACCGATACCATCACCGTCGCCATGGGTTGTGGATTCTCCTCCTTCAGGTCTCACTCCTCCTCTTCACGCTTCAACTTGAAATCGAGCGCCCCCACAAATTGCTCGAATTCAAGTTCAAGCTCAAGTTCAAATTCCTCCGCATACTCACAAATTACAAGGGAATCGGAGTACTACATGACGCAATGTCCGAGCTGCAAAACCCGCGTGCCGATGCTGGGGCCGATGAGTATGAGTTTGGGGACAGAGAAGAGAGGGAGTACGAAGATTGGGTTATTAGGGCTGCCGTGTCCAAGGTGTATGGAGAGTGAGGAGGAGTTGATGGCGAAGGAGGAGGAGAAGGAAAAGGAGGAGGAGAAGGATGAGAGGGTTAAGAGGGAGGAGAGGGAGGAGGGGTGGGGGGTGGCCAGACAAGGGAGCGGCGAAGGAGGGGAAGGTGAAGGTGAAGGGACGAGGACGGTGAGGTGAACGGGAGGGGCATTAGCGGCGTGGGGTGTGATGAAGACTGGAGGTGCTGAAGCGGTGGTAGGTGGGGTGTCGTAAACTTCGAGCATGATTCGGACTCGGGGATTTGGTTGTCGCCATGCCTTCTGCGTTCCTTCGAATGGAGTTTGTTGTCATTTCCGCCGCCGTTTTGTGTGGAAATTGCAATCGTGGGTTTGTTTCTCTTCTCAGCATCTCCGACGCGACGATTCTCCATCCACTCGTTCTCCGATAACACCACCTGTTCAGCACAATGAAGTATACCGCCGATTTCGGTCCATCTGGAAATATTGCTGACAGAGACAATCACCAGGATCATTGCCGCACCCACATTTATCTGGCTGGCGTTGCTCAGCGCGGCCGTTGAAGCACAGTACAAGCATGAGCTCACCGCTGTCCATATCCCACCCGCAATGACCTCTTCAGCGATCCAATCACCGACCTGGAAGATGTTCTTCAACAGCAGTACCAGTGGCTCTGGAGATGTCTCGGTAGCTTCAGAAAAGATTCCGATCGTCACGCAGTCTCTCGGCGTTGCTGCTGTGCCTGGAACGGTGGCCGTGACGCGGTTGTGGGAATCCAATGCTACCACAGTAGTTGAGAGCTCCAAGCCCGCTAAGGGTCCTCAATTCAGCTCGCTTATGGCCGTCACAAACCCGGAAACGTCTGCGGAAACTTCGGTTACCAAAACGTCGACGCCAGCGACTGGAGAATCCAAAGGGACCACTTTTCCAACTAGCTCAGAGCTGGTTACTTCGATGTCAATTGTACCATCCGATTCCGGTCGCAAGCAGGATTTAGTACCATCCAAAGCGTTGGTTTCCAGCTCTCATAGTGGCCTTTTTCTGGATAAAATCTCTTTTTCGGAAGTTTCGGCAACCGCTCAGGCTTCATCAACCAGAAGGGACATGAACGCGACAATGGCCTCAACGGAGAGCTCTACATCAACATCAGCCCAATATCTTTCTATGCCAACCTCCGATTCTGGTCTTACCACGTTTCCGGAGTCACCATCAAGCTCTGGTACACCACTGTTCAACATGACCGTTTCCACCGCCATCATGAGTTCTTCTAGCCCAAAGTCAACATCAAAAAGCACCATGGGTGTTGAAGACGCCGAGTATACAACCGAGGGCCAGATTGAGAGTCTGTCTTCGCGTCAGTACGTTGCTGATCAATCGAGCATCGAAGCCACTGAGTTGCCTTCAACTATCATCTCCAACACCATCTCTACCTTCAACGTCACAGCTTCCGTTGGTTCTTCATCCAGTAGGTGCCCGTTCAGCAACTTTTGGCTCGTTAACTGACCTCTGGGTAGCGAATCCATCTGCTTTCACTTCAAAATCACCATCCACGATGCCAGAAGTGACAATGCCTCCTGTAGTTGGCGATTCCCGGCCGACTATAATGATCAGCTATACCGGCCCACTGCCGGCCCCTACAGTGATTGAGGTCGTGGTTACCCGTACGAGAGCGGTTGTCAGCGGAAGTATCGTGGTTTCGAGAAAAATAGTTGAACCGGCTTATACGGTGGGGTTTTTCAGTAGCGGGGCAGCAAAAGATAAGATGTCGTGGTTGACTGTGATGACTGTGGTATTGCTTTTGGAAAAGGTGTTTCTTTGAGCGCATGCAGCAGGCGAAGAGAATGAAGAGGACTGTCCACGGCATCGAAGGATTTGTATTAATCTACTTGCATATCTGAATAAAGCTTTTCTCCAGGACTGGTTTTCAGACAGGAACTTAATTCATCGTGTGGATACATTGCAAAACTCACATCAGAGCACTCGCCAGCGAGTGATCCTGAGAGATGCTGCACCGCTGCCGCCCGCTTCATGCCGCACTTCGAATGACCTCCCCCCTCTTCCTCCTCCGTTCTCGTCCCTCACCTTCCTCATCATCCACGTTGCCATCCATCACCTTCCTCTCCATCCCACATCTTGCTGCTTCTTGCTATCTGACCTTGCTGAATCTTGTTGCTTGTTTCATTTCACATCATCAAAATGCACGCCATCATCGCTCTCACTATGACCGTCGCTCTTCTTACTCGCCCCGTTGTGGGAGTTATGGGAGTTTCCGCTGGTGTTGAACTTGGTTCGGTTACTTCTTTTGGTGAGATGATCTGCTGCAATTGATGGACGGTGCTGACATTTTCAGTGGACCCTGCTTTCCCCGCTTCCGAAGAACCAACCGTAGCGGGCACTGTGCACGGCGCTCCGATCTTGACCGGTATGAGTCCCGCTATCGTACTCACATTGCTTCGCTAACGATCTGCAGTGAAGTACCCAGCCAGCGAGGATTCCATCGGAGCCAGCCCCAGGAAGTCATGCCCCTGCTCTAAGCTGGAAAAGCGCGATCCCCAGGCTGTTGCTGAATGCACCGACTGCTTCAACAACAACATCCGCCAGGTTCCTACTAAAGAAGACATTATGGGCATTTCCATGGAGCCTCAGAGCAGCGTCGCGGTCCATACTCCCACCTACGACGAATATACACCAGTCACTGATGTTACTTATGATGCGTTTACTCCTATTCCCGGCGAGCGGAAGAAGATAGTGATCTCCAGCCCGGGGCCATTCAACTACCCAAATGGTACTGTCATGAACGGAACGGCGTATCCTTCTGGTACCCATGCCATCATGTCCTACGGAAAGAAGAACACTACCAGCTCTGGCCCGTTTATGGATATTACCCGTGCCAACTCGGGAGCTGACAGTCACCTCCCGGCGGTGTTGTCTGTTATCGCCTTTTGGGTCGCTACCTTCTGGGCTCTGGTCTCGGTGGACGTTCATGCTTAGTTATTTCAGGGTTGATATGTTATTTTGAGTGTGTTTTGTCATGCTTTGCGATACGTATACCCTTGCTTTGTTGTTTGTAGAGTTTCGCAGAAGATTATGTTCGATAGAATCGTTAGGGGTGACAAATGAATTAAGCTTCCAATTGCCTGAATATTATACTTCGCAGTCCCAATACAAGCCCACCGTGCGGGCAAACGAAAATTTGTCCAACACAGCGCCTTCAAGAAACCTTTGAAAATTTTACTACGACACAATGAAGATGGCGCAGGTCGAATCAATAGCCCCAGTGCAGGGGCCTGCATACGCGAGCGGCAATGACGATGGATGGACCGTCTTACAGAAACCCCGCCGAAGGCACCAAACCCCGAAGAAGGACAATTTCCCGACCCTCCGTGTTGTGTCCGAAGCGGGGCTAAATGGTAGGCCGCAGTGATCCACAGTTTTGACATGAACTCATCATAGACAACGACTAACAACTCATCTCTAGACCATCCAACCACCACCCCCACGAAGAAGAAAAAGAACAAGAAGAAGAAGAAGAAGAAGAAGATGAAGCAGACGTACATGGAGATTACATTCCCTGGTGCTGCTCACGGTTCTTCTTCAAGTTTCTCTAACTCCAACTCATCGAACTCCAATGCATCCACCAACTCTGTCTCCCCCTCATCTAACTCGGCTTCTGCATCCGGTTCTCCCTCGTCATCGTCTCCTTCGCCTTCTGGCTCGTCTTCTTCTGCTCCCTCCCCCTCCTCCACACCTGCCTCCATACCCACCTCCTCTTCCTCCTCCACCTCCTCCACCACCCCTTTCGCCCCCCAACCACCGTACCCCAGCCACACCAACACTAACACCAACGTCAATGCCAATAACGGAGAGGCTTCCAGCGACTCCGACTCCGACTCCGACCCCCATGTCGACAACTACGACAGCGACTATGACGACGACGACGCCTCCACAGCCGTCGCCTCGCAGGCGTCGTCGCGTCCTGGTTCCCCGGGTCCGGGTGCTCCTACTCTTCCTGATCTTCCTGCTCTTCTTGCTCGAGTCGGCGGTGTAGCTCCGGTCAACGCAGTCAGAGAACTGGCCCAGCATGCCCGGGAGAATGCGAGGGCCGGGCCAAACAAACGCAATGTCCGCCGCCGCCGAAAACGGCTTGAGCTCCGGGAGATACGGGAACTGCCAGCACAACATCAGGGGCAGCGACAGCAGCAGCAGCAGCAGCAGCAGCCACAGTGGGTGGTCTGGTGGCGGGAGACGGTGAGGATTGTGAGGTGGGTGATTGATATGGAGGAAGAGACGGTGAAGGAGGAGGAGGGTGCTGATGATGCTGATGAGGGTGATGGGGGTACTGCGGAGGGAGGTGAAGCAACTTCGGAGGTGAACGAGACCACCATGCCGCAGAACGATACCACGGACACTACCAGCACGAACACCCGGGCTCCGGTCCGGAATCGTACTCGGGGCCGTCGCGGCGGGAAGAAGAACAAGACATCACCCTCTGGGAATGGAGGAAACGGGAATGGAGGAAACGGGAATGGGGGAAACTGGGGAAGGAAGTTGGTCGAGAGGCGGAGCCACACGCAGCAGCTGTGGCAGTGGCCGCAGGGGCCGGTGGAGTGGGTTGTGGCGGTGGTGTGTGTGGGGTTGTTGCTGGGGGGGTT